>JAVGWX010000004.1:88433940-88736440 GCA_036924085.1 Ariolimax columbianus | reverse complement strand
TGCTTTATCTTGAGCTGCAAAGTGGTCCTGTAACAGCTTTTCTTCGTTCATTACGACACCATAACCAGCGATACACCCTTCCTAGGCATGTCTACAAGTATCATAAGCCAGGACCAAAGTTCAGAACCTCATTTCCGACACAGCACCCCAGGGTATTGAAACTCAAGAACACACTGCGGAGGGCACCGACGAGTTCATCTATTTCGGGGCAGCATGATGTCATCGCGAGGGTTCAGACGTCACGATATGTCAAAACGGATCGGGTAAGCTGTTTCTGATTTGCACGACCTCCGATGTGTATGTAGGAACAGCATGATTTCCCTTGGACAAAGATCCACATCTACCAGTCCTGCTATCCACATCTACCAGTCCTGCTATCCACATCTACCAGTCCTGCTATCCGCATCTACCAGTCCTGCTATCCACATCTACCAGTCCTGCTATCCGCATCTACCAGTCCTGCTATCCGCATCTACCAGTCCTGCTATCCGCATCTACCAGTCCTGCTATCCGCATCTACCAGTCCTGCTATCCGCATCTACCAGTCCTGCTATCCGCATCTACCAGTCCTGCTATCCACATCTACCAGTCCTGCTATCCACATCTACCAGTCCTGCTATCCGCATCTACCAGTCCTGCTATCCGCATCTACCAGTCCTGCTATCCGCATCTACCAGTCCTGCTATCCGCATCTACCAGTCCTGCTATCCGCATCTACCAGTCCTGCTATCCGCATCTACCAGTCCTGCTATCCGCATCTACCAGTCCTGCTATCCGCATCTACCAGTCCTGCTATCCGCATCTACCAGTCCTGCTATCCGCATCTACCAGTCCTGCTATCCGCATCTACCAGTCCTGCTATCCGCATCTACCAGTCCTGCTATCCGCATCTACCAGTCCTGCTATCCGCATCTACCAGTCCTGCTATCCGCATCTACCAGTCCTGCAATCCGCATCTACCAGTCCTGCTATCCGCATCTACCAGTCCTGCTATCCGCATCTACCAGTCCTGCTATCCGCATCTACCAGTCCTGCTATCCGCATCTACCAGTCCTGCTATCCGCATCTACCAGTCCTGCTATCCGCATCTACCAGTCCTGCTATCCGCATCTACCAGTCCTGCTATCCGCATCTACCAGTCCTGCTATCCGCATCTACCAGTCCTGCTATCCGCATCTACCAGTCCTGCTATCCGCATCTACCAGTCCTGCTATCCGCATCTACCAGTCCTGCTATCCGCATCTACCAGTCCTGCTATCCGCATCTACCAGTCCTGCTATCCGCATCTACCAGTCCTGCTATCCGCATCTACCAGTCCTGCTATCCGCATCTACCAGTCCTGCTATCCGCATCTACCAGTCCTGCTATCCGCATCTACCAGTCCTGCTATCCGCATCTACCAGTCCTGCTATCCGCATCTACCAGTCCTGCTATCCGCATCTACCAGTCCTGCTATCCGCATCTACCAGTCCTGCTATCCGCATCTACCAGTCCTGCTATCCGCATCTACCAGTCCTGCTATCCGCATCTACCAGTCCTGCTATCCGCATCTACCAGTCCTGCTATCCGCATCTACCAGTCCTGCTATCCGCATCTACCAGTCCTGCTATCCGCATCTACCAGTCCTGCTATCCGCATCTACCAGTCCTGCTATCCGCATCTACCAGTCCTGCTATCCGCATCTACCAGTCCTGCTATCCGCATCTACCAGTCCTGCTATCCGCATCTACCAGTCCTGCTATCCGCATCTACCAGTCCTGCTATCCGCATCTACCAGTCCTGCTATCCGCATCTACCAGTCCTGCTATCCGCATCTACCAGTCCTGCTATCCGCATCTACCAGTCCTGCTATCCGCATCTACCAGTCCTGCTATCCGCATCTACCAGTCCTGCTATCCGCATCTACCAGTCCTGCTATCCGCATCTACCAGTCCTGCTATCCGCATCTACCAGTCCTGCTATCCGCATCTACCAGTCCTGCTATCCGCATCTACCAGTCCTGCTATCCGCATCTACCAGTCCTGCTATCCGCATCTACCAGTCCTGCTATCCGCATCTACCAGTCCTGCTATCCGCATCTACCAGTCCTGCTATCCGCATCTACCAGTCCTGCTATCCACATCTACCAGTCCTGCTATCCACATCTACCAGTCCTGCTATCCGCATCTACCAGTCCTGCTATCCGCATCTACCAGTCCTGCTATCCGCATCTACCAGTCCTGCTATCCGCATCTACCAGTCCTGCTATCCGCATCTACCAGTCCTGCTATCCGCATCTACCAGTCCTGCTATCCGCATCTACCAGTCCTGCTATCCGCATCTACCAGTCCTGCTATCCACATCTACCAGTCCTGCTATCCACATCTACCAGTCCTGCTATCCGCATCTACCAGTCCTGCTATCCGCATCTACCAGTCCTGCTATCCGCATCTACCAGTCCTGCTATCCGCATCTACCAGTCCTGCTATCCGCATCTACCAGTCCTGCTATCCGCATCTACCAGTCCTGCTATCCGCATCTACCAGTCCTGCTATCCGCATCTACCAGTCCTGCTATCCGCATCTACCAGTCCTGCTATCCGCATCTACCAGTCCTGCTATCCGCATCTACCAGTCCTGCTATCCGCATCTACCAGTCCTGCTATCCGCATCTACCAGTCCTGCTATCCGCATCTACCAGTCCTGCTATCCGCATCTACCAGTCCTGCTATCCGCATCTACCAGTCCTGCTATCCGCATCTACCAGTCCTGCTATCCGCATCTACCAGTCCTGCTATCCGCATCTACCAGTCCTGCTATCCGCATCTACCAGTCCTGCTATCCGCATCTACCAGTCCTGCTATCCGCATCTACCAGTCCTGCTATCCGCATCTACCAGTGCTGCTATCCGCATCTACCAGTCCTGCTATCCGCATCTACCAGTGCTGCTATCCGCATCTACCAGTCCTGCTATCCGCATCTACCAGTCCTGCTATCCGCATCTACCAGTCCTGCTATCCGCATCTACCAGTCCTGCTATCCGCATCTACCAGTCCTGCTATCCGCATCTACTAGTCCTGCTATCCGCATCTACCAGTCCTGCTATCCGCATCTACCAGTCCTGCTATCCGCATCTACCAGTCCTGCTATCCGCATCTACCAGTCCTGCTATCCGCATCTACCAGTCCGTCTATCCACATCTACCAGTCCTGCTATCCACATCTACCAGTCCTGCTATCCGCATCTACCAGTCCTGCTATCCACATCTACCAGTTCTGCTATCCGCATCTACCAGTCCTGCTATCCGCATCTAACAGTCCTGCTATCCGCATCTACCAGTCCTGCTATCCGCATCTACCAGTCCTGCTATCCGCATCTACCAGTCCTGCTATCCGCATCTACCAGTCCTGCTATCCGCATCTACCAGTCCTGCTATCCGCATCTACCAGTCCTGCTCTACTGCTCCAAAACCTGCACATTTCTCAAACATGAAATGTCGAAACTGGAGGCCTTCCACGTGCGCAACCAGCGGCGTATCATGGGCATCCGATGGCATGACTACATCCGCAACGTGGGAGTCTCTGCTAAAACAGGCCTCCGCCCAATCTCAGAAACACTTGACCGGCGCCAAGTTTCTTTGTTCTGTCACGTTGTACGGCTGGACCAGGAAACACTTGACCGTCGCCGAGTTTCTTTGTTCGGTCATGTTGTACGGCTGGACCAGGAAACACTTGACCGTCGCCGAGTTTCTTTGTTCGGTCATGTTGTACGGCTGGACCAGGAAATCCCGATCCACAAGATACAACATAAGTCGTTCCTCTGCTCCAAACGACTTCTCCCCTCGACTCGCTGGAGGCGCAGAGAGGCCGACTCCGCACGGAATGGCTCCAGTAGATATCAACCTCCCCCTCCCCCCTGGACCAGGCCTAGAATCCCCCCCCCCCCCCCCCCAGCTGTGGGTCATTTGATGTGGCCGACCGACGCAACGGGCATCAAGACGCCTACCCGATAATTATGATTATGATGATTATGATGATTATTATGATTATGGTGATTATTATTAGAGAGCCGGAGGGCGGCAGAGGTACAGATGGACAGATACCATCAAGATGTGGTCGGGACACAGTTTGACTGAGTGAACCAACTTGGCATGGGACAGAGAGCTTGAGATTCATTACCGGCAACCTCCGATGCGGAGGCGGCACTTAATGATGATTATTATTATAATTATTGTTAGTATTATTATTATTATGGATCAAAACGCTGAGCAGCTTAATGAGCTGCAGCGGACAGCGTCCCAAAATTGACTGCTAGCGTCAGGGCCAGCTAACCAGAGCTATTAAGACCTTTCTACACCTCCACGCGGTGATCCTGGATAACAGGCTGCAACATGGCAGACTGGGTCAGGAGACAGGATCGATGTGGTAAGGCTAAACCAGTACTCAAAAATGTGGTGTACCGAAAGGTGCACATTTCGGAGTCAAACTGTAAACTACGACACAACCAGGGGGGGGGGGGGGGGGAGAGACTAACGTCTGGTCAAACAAAATATACTGGCCAAGACCCTCACCTCGGTTTCCTAGTAACCCTCCCTGGAAACTGCCTGTTTTCACGGCAGCTTGGCTAATGTGGTGAGTTATCGACGTTATCCTCGTAGTAGTGAGTGACACGCAGATGAAGACAAGCACAGCACAACCGCCTGGAGGATCCCGGTCCACCTTCATCAGCACGCTCGTGATGCAAGGAAAGCTACTGCAACCCGCCACTGAACGTCCTTTTCAGGGCGCATAAAAGAGTAACCTCCTCATTGTAGGCATTCGCAAACAACGACAACAACAACAACAACAAAAACACATTCCGTTCTCTGTACTACATTCTGCTACTTGTGAATCCCTTTTGAGGGCTTGGTAGCGGGAGATTGAGAACCAGCGAAAAAAAAGTATTTTTATTATTTTGATTATAATGATTATTATTATTATCATTATTATTATTATTGTCATAATTATCATTATTATTATCATTATTGTCATTATTATCATTATTATTATCATTATTGTCATTATTATCATTATTATTATCATTATTGTCATTATTATCATTATTATTATCATTATTATTATCATTATTGTCATTATTATCATTATTATTATCATTATTGTCATTATTATCATTATTATTATCAATATTATCATTATTATTATTATCATTATTATTATCATCATTATTATTATCATCATTATTATTATCATCATTATTATCATCATTATTATTATCATCCTTATTATCATCATTATTATTATCATCATTATTATTATCATTACTATTATCATTGTTATCATTATTTGTTATGATTTTCATTACTATTTTTGTCACGACTGATGAAAACCATTCATCTATTGGACATAAGGGATCACATGTTAAAACACTCTTTATGAACATTTTTATCGTCGTAAACCTCAAAATAAACCGCTTTGGTAGGAGAAGGCCGAAACAGTAAAACTGTAGCTCTCGTTAGAAAAAAAAATGAGGAGCAGATCCCGTAAAGGTCACAGCACAACTGAAAACCACTCCAAACTGCACACACGCTTTCACCTGGAGAGAACAGCGTTCACAGAGTTTATGTAAAACATTCCCGACATTGTGACAAAGAATAGATTGACATTAAGAGAAAGAGGAGACATAACTGTCAAACACACAGAGAAACACGACCCAAGTAATAGATAGGACACTTGTATATACAGACGAAACATGAACACAAAAAACAACACGTCAATAGACACACGTATACAAAGATATGTGTACGCAAACTAATGAACATATGGCTTGGCTTCGTTTGTTCTCAATCTCCCGCTACCAAACCATGAAAGGGCTTTTAAGTAGCAGAATGTAGTCCAGAGAACGGAATGCGTTATGTCGTAGTTTACAGATTGACTGCGATATTTGCACCTTTCGGTCCAACACATCCGACTTCAGCAAGCATTTTTTTAGTACCGGGTTAGCACTCCCTCATCGATCCCTTCTCCTAAGCCAGTTGCAGCCTGTTATCCAGGATCACCGCGTGGAGGTGTAGAATGGTCTTGGCAGCTCTGGTTTGCTGGCCCTGACGCTAGCAGTCAGCTATGGATCGCTGACCACTGCAGCTCATGCGCTACTCGGTATCTAATGAACATATACTATTACGAAGAGATATTTACATGAAATGATACATAAAGAAATCGGGCACTGATATCCATTACCTATACCGCGCTATTGTTGAGGAATCATTCTGAACTAAAAGAATAGTACGTAAATTTAGTCAGTCATAAATGATACATATATACCAAAGGACAAGCGGTGTACTTCATCAATGAAATCTCTGTGGTTGAAGCATTACGGGGTCCAAAACACTGAGATATGAAGGGACTTAAGTGGTACAAACTATCGCCGGTTCAAGAGAGCCGTCGTATAGTGGATTCCATCTGAACGCAGCTTTTTAAACAATATAGAGCCTGACAGGCTGTGAAAGGAAGGTAGAACGCTCTCTCATCCTGTGGTTCCTATAACGTATGAGGGCAACAGGTTTATCAGATAACAAGGTTTATACTGGAACAAGGTTTATACTGGAACAAGGTTTATACTGGAACAAGGTTAATACTGGAACAAGGTTAATACTGGAACAAGGTTAATACTGGAACAAGTGGTTAAACAAAGCATTCACGTCTTCTTCTTCTTTCTCTTTTTCTTCGTTTTCTTCTTCTTCTTCTTCTTTTTCTTCTTCTTCTTTTTCTTCTTCTTCTTCTTCTTCTTCTTCTTCTTCTTCTTCTTCTTTTTCTTCTTCTTTTTCTTTCTCTTTTTCTTCGTTTTCTTCTTCTTCTTCTTCTTCTTTTTCTTCTTCTTTTTCTTCTTCTTCTTCTTCTTCTTCTTCTTCTTCTTTTTCTTCTTCTTCTTCTTCTTCTTCTCCTTCTTCTTCTTCTTTTTCTTCTTCTTCTTCTTCTTTTTCTTCTTCTTCTGCTCCTTCTTCTTTTCCTCTTCCCCCACCTCCTCAAGAAGAAGAAGATTGTACCCGAGCATTAGTTTGGCAGCAAGGCAATAGCTGATAAACAGTATATTTATGCTGAATGTGCTGCCAGTGCCAAACATGACCTCTGTCCAAAGCGTGTGAGAGCAGGCGACGTGTCAAAGGAAGTGTTACCAGGAAAGACAGAACGCGAAACGAAGACATTCGAAGAATGGTCGGCACCACGTCTTGCACATTTCCAGGCACACAAAAAACTCTGGCTCGGTCATCTTACGAGAATTCACCTTCATCAACCTCCACTGGTGACTTACAACGCTGGTAGAACGCTGTCTACAGGGTAAGAGACCTCCACTGGTGACTTACAACGCTGGTAGAACGCTGTCTAGAGGGTAAGAGATCTCCACTGGTGACTTACAACGCTGGTAGAACGCTGTCTAGAGGGTAAGAGATCTCCACTGGTGACTTACAACGCTGGTAGAACGCTGTCTATAGGGTAAGAGACCTCCACTGGTGACTTACAACGCTGGTAGAACGCTGTCTAGAGGGTAAGAGATCTCCACTGGTGACTTACAACGCTGGTAGAACGCTGTCTAGAGAGTAATAGATCTCCACTGGTGACTTACAACGCTGGTAGGACGCTGTCTACAGGGTAAGAGATCTCCACTGGTGACTTACAACGCTGGTAGAACGCTGTCTAGAGGGTAAGAGATCTCCACTGGTGACTTACAACGCTGGTAGAACGCTGTCTAGAGGGTAAGAGATCTCCACTGGTGACTTACAACGCTGGTAGAACGCTGTCTAGAGGGTAAGAGATCTCCACTGGTGACTTACAACGCTGGTAGAACGCTGTCTAGAGGGTAAGAGATCTCCACTGGTGACTTACAACGCTGGTAGAACGCTGTCTACAGGGTAAGAGACCTCCACTGGTGACTTACAACGCTGGTAGAACGCTGTCTACAGGGTAAGAGACCTCCACTGGTGACTTACAACGCTGGTAGGACGCTGTCTAGAGGGTAAGAGATCTC
Source organism: Ariolimax columbianus (assembly GCA_036924085.1). Classification (NCBI taxonomy): domain Eukaryota; kingdom Metazoa; phylum Mollusca; class Gastropoda; order Stylommatophora; family Arionidae; genus Ariolimax; species Ariolimax columbianus. The sequence continues at coordinate 88,728,440 of JAVGWX010000004.1, read as the reverse complement.
CACTGGTGACTTACAACGCTGGTAGAACGCTGTCTAGAGGGTAAAAGATCTCCACTGGTGACTTACAACGCTGGTAGAAAGCTGTCTACAGGGTAAGAGACCTCCACTGGTGACTTACAACGCTGGTAGAACGCTGTCTAGAGGGTAAGAGATCTCCACTGGTGACTTACAACGCTGGTAGAACGCTGTCTAGAGGGTAAGAGATCTCCACTGGTGACTTACAACGCTGGTAGAACGCTGTCTAGAGGGTAAGAGATCTCCACTGGTGACTTACAACGCTGGTAGAACGCTGTCTAGAGGGTAAGAGATCTCCACTGGTGACTTACAACGCTGGTAGAACGCTGTCTAGAGGGTAAGAGATCTCCACTGGTGACTTACAACGCTGGTAGGACGCTGTCTAGAGGGTAAGAGATCTCCACTGGTGACTTACAACGCTGGTAGAACGCTGTCTAGAGGGTAAGAGATCTCCACTGGTGACTTACAACGCTGGTAGAACGCTGTCTAGAGGGTAAGAGATCTCCACTGGTGACTTACAACGCTGGTAGAACGCTGTCTAGAGGGTAAGAGATCTCCACTGGTGACTTACAACGCTGGTAGGACGCTGTCTAGAGGGTAAGAGATCTCCACTGGTGACTTACAACGCTGGTAGAACGCTGTCTAGAGGGTAAGAGATCTCCACTGGTGACTTACAACGCTGGTAGAACGCTGTCTAGAGGGTAAGAGATCTCCACTGGTGACTTACAACGCTGGTAGAACGCTGTCTAGAGGGTAAGAGATCTCCACTGGTGACTTACAACGCTGGTAGGACGCTGTCTAGAGGGTAAGAGATCTCCACTGGTGACTTACAACGCTGGTAGAACGCTGTCTAGAGGGTAAGAGATCTCCACTGGTGACTTACAACGCTGGTAGAACGCTGTCTAGAGGGTAAGAGATCTCCACTGGTGACTTACAACGCTGGTAGAACGCTGTCTAGAGGGTAAGAGATCTCCACTGGTGACTTACAACGCTGGTAGAACGCTGTCTAGAGGGTAAGAGATCTCCACTGGTGACTTACAACGCTGGTAGAACGCTGTCTAGAAGGTAAGAGATCTCCACTGGTGACTTACAACGCTGGTAGGACGCTGTCTAGAGGGTAAGAGATCTCCACTGGTGACTTACAACGCTGGTAGAACGCTGTCTAGAGGGTAAGAGATCTCCACTGGTGACTTACAACGCTGGTAGAACGCTGTCTAGAGGGTAAGAGATCTCCACTGGTGACTTACAACGCTGGTAGAACGCTGTCTAGAGGGTAAGAGATCTCCACTGGTGACTTACAACGCTGGTAGAACGCTGTCTAGAGGGTAAGAGATCTCCACTGGTGACTTACAACGCTGGTAGGACGCTGTCTAGAGGGTAAGAGATCTCCACTGGTGACTTACAACGCTGGTAGAACGCTGTCTAGAGGGTAAGAGATCTCCACTGGTGACTTACAACGCTGGTAGAACGCTGTCTAGAGGGTAAGAGATCTCCACTGGTGACTTACAACGCTGTCTACAGGATAAGAGGCCGCGCGCGAGACAGTTAGATAGATGACATTAGATATTGTGCAACGACAAGGACTCATAATCACCGACCCAACTACTTGGCGCAGGACAGACGATTTGAAGCTCCCCACGTAGCTCATCGACATAAATGGGGAGATAACTAACTATAAAAGAGACTCAGAAAAACATACACTACCTTGCATTTTCCCAATTTTGTTCAAATATATATGATTACGATTTGGAAAACAAACAAAAAATAAAAAAGGGTCCCTATTAGGTTTGGATAAAAAGAAAAAGGAAAAATAGAGCTATTCCTCCTGCCGAAGACGGATGTGTCGGACCGAAAGGTGCAAATATCGCAGTCAAGCTGTAAACTAGCGACACAACGCATTCCGTTCTCCGGACTACATCCTGCTACTTACAAAGCCCTGTTCAGGGCTTGATAGTGGGAGATTGAGAACGAACGCAGAAGAAGAAAAAGAGCTATACCTAAAATAAAGAGGAACGCGTTAGCTCAGTTCATAGCGAGCAATTCGTTTTTTTCTGTGGTAACAGCGTGACGCGGTTCGAATCGCGTCTGAGGACTAACAAAATGTGGGTCGTGATTTTAATCGGCGACAGCTTCTCCGGTCAACCCAGATGTAAATGGGTATCTGACGCATGAGTTAGGGAAAGTAAAAACAGCAAGGAAGGGCACTGACCACCCCACCTCTCACAGACTGCGACTTAGTACATTGGAATCTTTTAAAAAATCATTTTCCAACCAGCGGTTAATTCTGCTGAATTTCCACTTTCCCAAAAATAAATATACTCATTCCCAAAAATGGTCCCAGGAATCCAAAATTGTGCATATTTAACCCCCAGATCCGGACAGTGTACACCAAAGAAAAGAAGAAAAATAGAAACTATCTACCTACGGGGAACAACCAGAGGATCATCAAATGACGAGGGGGATCAAGATGCTGAGCAGCACATGAGCTGCAGTGGTCAGCGACCCATAGCTGACTGCTAGCGTCAGGGCCAGCGAGCCAGAGCTGCCAAGACCCTTCTACACCTCCACGTGGTGATCCTGGATAACAGGCTGCAGCAGGACAGACTGGCTAAGGAGAAGGGATCGAAGAGGGAATGCTAATCCGGTACTAAAAAAATGTTTGCTGAAGTCGGATGTGTTGGACCGAAAGGTGCAAATATCGCAGTAAAGCTGTAAACTACGACACAACGCATTCCGTTCTCTGGACTACATTCTGCTACTTAAGCCCTTTCAGACTTTCAGATTGAGAACGAAAGAAGAAGAAGAAGAAGAAGAAGAAGAAGAGGAAGAAGAAGAAGAAGAAGAAATGACGAGGAACAACTAGAGGACCATCAAATGACGAGGAACACTTTTGCATCACTGAAACACTAGGCTACGTACATACAGAGACACACATGTATCCAAGCACTGGCTTGTGCGTCTTAATATCGCCCAATTGACTACAGTCTGGGGTGGAATAGGCACGCCTCCACCCATTAAAAACTAGTCAGGCAAACACTTAAAGTGAAAAAAAATTTTTTTTAAACGGATTGAGCTGCAGCTTTTGCCACATGACAGGAAGACTACCCGTGTATTTGTTGAGGACCAACCTATGCTCCACATGAGCCGAAACGGTTCTCAATCATTGGAATTGGAAAGATAGTCCACCTGGATGATCTAATTAAATGTAATAATTTTCGCAAATATCATATTTTATTGAGGACATGCTAAGTCCAAAATTATTTACAAGATAGTAATGTGGCGTTATATGTTGCACGTGCCGGAAGATTGAGTTCTACCAATTGCACTTCTTGTTCAAATTGATTTGTGTGCCAACATTATTTTTTTTTTCTAGTTTGAGAAAGAAAATGAAAAGTTGATGTATTACGTATTCTTACAATTTTAAATATATTTAGCAGTTTCAAGTTTTGTACGTGTTAATCTTTTATACAGAACATCGGTTATTGAAAATCGGATGTTGAAATTGCTCTTGTAGTGTGCGAGTACTTAGCCTTGCCGAGGGCACAAAATGGTATGACAACAGCCCTGTACTCTATTGGTACTTCCCGATGATTCCAAAACTTCTTGACAACTGAATTCATCTCTTCTTACATTGCAAGTATTTATCCGGTTATTTCCCTTAGGCCACATTTTACTGACCCTTGTCTCGCCATCTTCTGGTTTGCAATAGCTGAGAGTTAAGGCTATATCCCTATACACACGATAGCGCGAAAAGGTGAGGGTGTTTGAATCCCACAAGGTTCAAGTGTCACCTGTTCTCAAGTCAGGTTGTGCACGTGCGCCTAGTTGTCTGGGAGACGGATAACGAACGCAGAGCCTCTGGCAACACTGTGCACGTAAAAGAACCGATGGCATTTGAAAACCGTAAATTGAAGGTTGTTAGCCATTGTTAAGGCAAAAATTAGAAAGGTAACAAAATTTCTATCCAAAAGGGATCTGCATGAATGACACAAAGGTAGTCCCTCCATCATGCAAAGAAACATCATATAAATGACCTGTTTGTCTGCACACTGGGCTGCAAGTATATACAAAGACCCTCTACACGCCTAAGGGACAGAAGAGGAGCGATTAAGTGAGTGAGTGAGTCTCCCCCTTTTAGTCGGTTCCCCTTGTTAACTCCCCCCACCCCCCCCCCCCTAATCCCCACCTCACATCTCGTCGTGTTATGAACTCCATCAAGGAAAAGTTTTCTGCGAACTTGTACAGCCCTCTGAACAGAACCACGAGATAAACAGCGTAGAAAAGTGGCGCCAAAAAAAAAAAAGCAGTGAAGTTTGGATGAAGATCAAAGAAAAACCTGCACCAGGACATGATTTGTCATACACTACGTGGGACATCCCTGAACAGGTTAAGAACAGGTGTGTCCAGATGTGGGTCTAACCTGAAAAAGTGGGGATTTGCAGACGATAAATATTGCGAATGTGGAGCCGACCAGGACCTGGAACACAGGATTATATGTCCCAGTATGCAGGGATCTTTTGCAGTGGAGGGCCTGATGGTGACAAATGAAAGATCACAGACGGTGACTGGTTTTTGTGCGAAGACTATGTGAGGTTGCCGGACACGGAAATGAAGTAAGTGATCCCCGTGGCATTATTTGGTCACTTCGCTCAACTATCATCATTATGCGTCTTTTCACAAGCTCAGGGTAACAGGTTCGAATCGCGTCTTGCATGTCAGCGTATTTCACGGTATGACCGCTTCTTCCAGTCGACCTATATTTAAATGGGTACCCGACTAGGCCAGTTGAACATTTCTCAACCACCACAGCAGCTACATAGTGCGAGTCGGAACAAAAGGGGCAGATCACATAAAGGGTTGCCCAGGAGCAATGATGTCGGTTCGATGACCCATTTTCCAACACGTGTCATGTCTCGTGGCTTTGACAATATTGTACTCTTAATTCTTATGTAACCAGTATATTTTATCATCTTTCATAATCATTACATTTCATTCATCCTCGTTGTATACCTCACTACATTGCATCTTCAGAATGTTTTTTATAAAATGTATTATGATGATTTGACATTTAAAGGAAAAATACTTTTTAAAAAAAATGACAAACAAAAAATTAAAAGATATATTTTTAAATCAGGAAATAAATAAAAAGGGGTCCGGGTCAATTATAAAGGACAATAAATATACTCATTCCCAAAATGGTGACAGGAGAACAATTGTGCATATTTTGTCTCAGAAACTCGACCGGGTAAACCGAGTAACACAAGAAAATGAAAATTGCAACCAAATACCTACGAAAGACAACGAGAGGATCATCAAAACGGGAGGATCATCACGGAAACACCAGGTTAGGTAGAAACAGATACATACACACATCCAAGCACTGGTTTATGCGTATTAATATTACCCAAATTGACTACAGTCTGGGGTGAAATAGGCACGCCTCCGCCAATAGAAACTAGTGAGGCAAACACATAAAATTTAAAGAATAACTCTTCCTTCCACAAGCATTTGTTCTTTCAGTACTTCAGATGTTCTGGTTTAGAAGACTGCAGAGTCTGTACACAACCAGTCTCATTTATATTTCCTTGCTCTAAAAGCTATGTGCATCCGATCTATTCTTAAATGCATGAATTGTCCCTGCCTCCTCTACTTCTCTTGGCAATGCATTCCAAGCATTCACCACTCTCTGACTACAAAAATATTTCTTAATATATAATCTGGACCTTTCTTTAGTTAATTTGGCTTGGCTTGACTTCGTTCATTCTCAATCTCCCCCTACCAAACACTAAAAGAGCTTAAATAGCAGAATGTAGTTCAGAGAACGGAATACGTTGTGTCGTAGTTTACAGCTTGACTGCGATATTTGCACCTTTCGGTCCAACACATCCGACTTCAGCAAGCATTTTGTGAGTACCGGGTTAGCATTCCCTCTTTGATCCCTTCTCCTTAGCTTGTCTGCCCTGCTGCAGCCTGTTATCCGGGATCACCGCGTGGAGGTGTAGAAGAGTCTTGGCAGCTCTGGTTCACTGGTCCAGACGCTAGCAGTCAGCTATGAGTCGCTGACCACTGCAGCTCATGCGCTGCTCAGCATCTTGATCCCTTTTAGTTAATTTGTAGCTATGCCCTCTTATTCTTGTGATTAGTTGTGTTTTGAAAAAAACATGCTATAGCCTAATTTATCCTTTCCTTTGATTATCTTATAAACATGTATTAAATAACCTCTCAGTATCTCACATCCTCCCAGTATCATCTCCACGTTCCGTGTATTTGTTACAAGTCACTTTGATGAATTTGTTTCAAATAATTGTGACTGTCTTATTGAATAAATACAATTAGATAACTTCGACATTGTTGGTCTATTTTTTATTGCATTTCCTACGTGTCCTCGCTATTGTTAATGTTAATGTTCTCGCTGTAGATAACTTCGACATTGTTGGTCTATTTTTTATTGCATTTATTACGTGTCCTCGCTATTGTTAATGTTAATGTTCTCGCTGTAGATAACTTCGACATTGTTGGTCTATGTTTTATTGCATTTATTACGTGTCCTCGCTATTGTTAATGTTAATGTTCTCGCTGTAGATAACTTCGACATTGTTGGTCTATGTTTTATTGCATTTCCTACGTGTCCTCGCTATTGTTAATGTTAATGTTCTCGCTGTTGCTATTGTTCTTGTGAATGTTATATTTCTTGGTTTTTTTTAATTGTTATAGTTGTCGTTTTATAGTTCTCGTTATTGTTATATTTCTTGTTATTGCTCTGGTTATTTTTATTGTGGTCACTACTGTTATTACTATTGTTAGTGTTATGTTATTTCTGATCGTTAAAGTTACTGCTATTGTTCTTGTTATCGTTCTTGTTTTTGTTTTAATTGTTCTTGTTTTTATTTTTATGTTTCTTGTTATGTTTGTTGATATTTCGATTATTGATGTTGTTGCTAATGTTATTGTTTTTGCTCTTGTTATTTTTCTTGATCTCGTTATTTTTCTAGTGTGTGTTCTTGTTGTTTTGTTTTTTTGTCTTGTCTTAACTGTTATTGTTCTTGTTTTTGTATTGTTCTTTTTCTTGCTATTGTTCTTGTTATTGTTGCTGATATTTCTAGTATTAATGTTGTTATTAATGTTATTGCTAATGATCTTGTTATATGCTATATAGCACAGAGGTTAGATCCTCGCCTTTCAAGAAACGAACGTAAGCATGACACAACGGAAGCTCTAGACCATACGTTTCAAGCGAGCCCTGGTCTTGTGTGAGGGGACATCGAGTACCCAATCCTATCGAAGACGGATGATAACTATGAGGTCCCATGTGCACGCTATGCATATAAAGAACAATTGGCAACTGACTTCATTAAAGAACGGTTATCCGGACCCAAAAAATGAGAAAGATAATGAAAATTCGAACTCAAAAGAAACATAACTTCCCTCATTCTTTCTTCTTTTTCGTCTTTCGCTCTCAAATAATCACGTTTATTTCCCTCATAAACCTAGCGGTGTTTCAGATATTGCTTTCCTCGTTATACAGTTTATCTTGCAACTGGCCTAGGTAGGGCTATATAGTCACTTTGCTCCTCTCGTGGAGCCAGTAACCGTGGCGATTATGTTTCACCATGTCTTTTGTTCTCTTCTCATGGACAAATGCCTGTATGCCAATTTATAATTTGTGAAAGAGGATTTTTCAGCCCGAGTGGTCTGCCGGGGTCTTTGTGTATGACAAAAGGCAAGAATAGCACCACTGCCTCACAGAGAGCGTGTCGTAAGAGACGACTAACTGTGACATGGCATAACACCGACCATGGTTAGGTGGTTTGTTTAGGGTAGCATAGACGGCGCCTAACAGGCTGTCGGTCTATGTTGCTCTAGTGTTTGAGTCAATTAAGATAGGCTCGCACATCGGTTAACCACCCACCATAAGCGCTTGTCCCAACGCAGCGAAGTAATAAGCGGCTCGAGCCTGGCCCGCTAAGCAAGAAACCCTTCTCCCGGCTACATCCAGCTCATATCAGAGCTGAGATCTGCACAGGAACACCTGCCCCTGTAGAAGTACAGGTCGACTAAGAACTAAGAAGATAATTTTTCAGTCTGAAATCGCCTTTTCGGAGTCTGAATATTGTCACTTGATCTCGCCTCGGTAAGGGGTAGTACGCTTCCGACATATAAGATTATGGTTGTTCTCTATGTGTCACATTTCTTTGATGCTTAACTTTGAAGCTGTTATTGATGCTATAACCAACACAGGGCCAACAAGTAAAACAGGTGAAACATTTCACATACCTAGGAAATATAATCTCGGCAGATGGCAAAAGCGACTTCGAAATCTGAAACAGATGTAATAAAGCAACTCAAACCATTGGGCAAATGTCCCGGATATTACAATGTAAGCACGTGACAATGGATTCAAAAAGAACATTATATAATACAATATTCCTACCCACATCCCCCATTGTGCTATCGGTGACAGAAGTGGGCATTAGCTAACAAATATATCAGACACATTGTAACAACAGAGATTAAATGACTGTGCAGAATGTTTGGAGTAATAAGAATGGATATACTTAGAAACGAAAATATTAGGAGACAAGTAGGTACAACACCAGTGCTAGACCTCATCAAGAGACAACAAACCAAATGGTTTGGCCACGTGACAAACGCCAGATAGTATCAATCAGAAAACAAGGTTACAGACAATGATACATAGTCAAGGGTTGACCACGCAAAAAATGTATAGCAAAAATAACAAAAGCAGTAAAATGTCCCATGTACGAAGCACATACTACGGCCCGGTCAAGAAACCTCTTCATATACTGACACTGAAAGGTACAAGCACATACTTGGGGCATGGTCAAGAAACCTCTTCATATACTGACACTGAAAGTCACAAGCACATACTAGGGCCCGGTCAAGAAACCTCTTCATACCCTGACACTGAAAGTCAGAAGCACATACTACGGCCCGGTCAAGAAACCTCTTCATATACTGACACTGAAAGGTACAAGCACCTACTAGGGCCAGGTCAAGAAACCTCTTCATAAACTGACACTCAAAAGGCCCAAGCGTATACTAGGGTCCGGTCAAGAAACCTCTTCATAAACTGACACTTAAAGTCACAATCATGACCGAAAAACAAAAAAAAAGCGAAAAGAGAGAAAGAAGTTCTTGCTAACCCATAACTGATGAGCAAGCCTGCTATAACAGCCCATTTACATCTTTATATAAGTAAAAGTCTTCTTCAGTTGTTCCACTGCTCGGTACAGAGTATTTACGAGTGTTGGCGGCACTTCTAGAAATCATCCCATCTCGACTGCGAGCGCATTGCACTCAATGATTAGGTGTCTGTCTTCTCAGGATGAGCACAGTGTCTGCACTTAGCCAAGTACTGAGGGTTGATGCGGTTTAAGTGGCTATTGACTCTAGTGTGTCCTGTTCAAAATTGAAAGATGAGACGCTGTTCTCTTCTGTGTAGTCTGTTTATGTCATCATTATTTTTTCGGCCATGCTATTTCACGAAAGACACTACGTTGTGATGACTCCGTCTCCCCCCCCCCCCCCCTTGTTCAGCCAGAAGTTCAGCCAGAAGTCCAGCCAGAAGTCCAATCAAAAGTTCAGCCAGAAGTTCAGCAAGAAGTACAGCTAGAAGTTCAGCCAGAAGCCCAGCCATATTTTTCTGGAATTTTTATTTAGGAGTCGTTGAGCCGTGCAGATGCTACATGATATAATCTTTTGTTGTTTGAAGGTTCTTGTTTTTACCAATGTCCGCCGGGGAGGAAGACTAACCTCTGATCAAGCAAAATTTACTGATCAGTCATATTATTTAGGGTTAGGCAAAATATACTGATCAGTCATGTTAGTCAGGGTCAGGCAAAATATACTGATCAGTCATGTTAGGGTCAGGCAAAATATACTGATTAGTCATGTTAGTCAGGGACAGGCAAAATATACTGATCAGTCATGTTAGTCAGGGTCAGGCAAAATATACTGATCAGTCATGTTAGTCAGGGTCAGGCAAAACATACTGATCAGTCATGTTAGTCAAGGTCAGGCAAAACATACTGATTAGACATGTTAGTCAGGGTCAGGCAGAACATACTCGCCGAGACCCTCACCTTGGCTTCCTAGTAGCCCTCCCTGGAAACGGGCTGTTTTCATGGCAGCCTGGCTAACCAGGTGAGGGATCGACGTGATCCCTGAAGCAGCGAGTGATACGCAGATTAAAGCCAAGCATAACACAACCGCACGGAGGACCTTGGTCTACCTTCATCAGTACTCTCGGGATGTGAGGACAGCTTCTGCAATCCGTCACTTAACGTCCTTTTCAGGGCGCCTAAAAGAGCAAAACTTACTCATTATGCGCATTCGCAAACAACAACAACAACAGTCCGCCATTTCCTACCCTGGTATCTCGCTATGTCCAGGCATCATTTGCAAGGTAACGTTACTATCGTGGACTGTGATTATGTTGTTGGTCGCACCTCCTACTAAAAAGACATCGTTTTGTTGTATGGGTTATGCTTCAGTGCACCCAGTACCGACTTGGAATCACCCAAAATCACCAGAAATTCACTGTTGGTGCAAAACCTCAACGGCTGTTTTGCTAGGCCCGGTCCCCGCTTCCTTTGAACTCAATTTGAGGATGAATCTCAAAACTCGTATAAGGATCATTCTAAGTATTTTATTTACGAGTGGGCTTCAATGAGAAACCTTCAAAGTAGGATAGAAATTATTTGAAAATATGACTTTGAATTGTAACTTGTTTATATGGTTGCTAAGGATGTCAAGAGTGTCATGCACGTGCCATCACGACGCGAGAAAGAACATGACGTCAACATTGCAGTTAAAAGATTGCCGCCCCAATATAGACATGCACTAAAGAAGAGCAGAATTCTGTTATCCGTTTTTTGGGAGCAGCGAAAAGGTGAGGCCTAAAGATATGCATCGGCAAATAATGGACCAAAACGGCGATGCATGCGTTTCGCTCTAAGTAAGTGAATGAGTGGAGTAGTAAGTTCCAAAACAGCGAGAGGTCAGTGGTAGACTTTTCATGACCGGGTCAGGCACATCGAGTAGTGACCCCAGACCCCGACCAGGTCAGGCACACCGAATAGTGACCTCAGACCCCGACAGGGTCAGGCACACTGAATAGTGACCTCAGACCCCGACCAGGTCAGGCACACCGAATAGTGACCCCAGACCCCGACCGGGTCAGGCACACCGAGTAGTGACCCCAGACCCCGACCGGGCCAGGCACACCGAGCAGTGACCCCAGACCCCGACCGGGTCAGGCACACCGAGCAGTGACCCCAGACCCCGACCGGGTCAGGTACACCGAGCAGTGACCCCAGTCCCCGACCGGGTCAGGTACACCGAGCAGTGACCCCAGACCCCGACCGGGTCAAGCACACCGAGCAGTGACCCCAGACCCCGACCGGGTCAGGCACACCGAGCAGTGACGAATCGATCACATCCGTTTCCCTCCTCGTAAAGGAACATCGCCTGTTGACTGTGAATGAAATTGCAGCACATCTGGACATCAGTCAAGGTTCAGCCCACCACAGTATCCATGATGTGCTACAGTACCACAACATGTCTGCAAGGTGGGTGCCACGCCAACTTACTCCAGAATTAAAATAACGACTAGTTGATTACCTGTCATGAGCTTTTGCGGCTCTTTGAAGCGAAGGTGATGGTTTCATAGCAAGAATTGTTAGTGGAGATGAAACCTGGGTTCACTACCACGAGATGAAACCTGGGTTCACTACCACGAGATGAAACCTGGGTTCACTACCACGAGATGAAATCTGGGTTTACTACCACGAGATGAAACCTGGGTTCACTGCTACGAGATGAAACCTGGGTTCACTACCACGTGTATCAATGTTGGTGCACTGATATAGCGATGAGATAAGTATATCAATGTTGGTGCACTGATATAGCGATGAGATAAGTATATCAATGTTGGTGCACTGATAGCGCGATGAGATAAGTGCATCAATGGTGGTGCACTGATAGAGATATGAGATTAGTGCATATATCTCCTCTATTTGAAGCCGACTCCTATCCATCTCCTCTTTCTTAAGCCATCTCCTATCTATCTCCTCTTTCTGAAGCCATGTCCTATATATCTCCTCTTTCTGAAGCCTTCTCCTATCTATCTCCTCTTTCTGAAGCCATCTCCTAAGTATCTCCTCTTTCCGAAGCCATCTCTAATCTATCTCCTCTTTCTGAAGCCATCTCCTATCGATCTCCTCTTTCTGAAGCCATCTCCTAAGTATCTCCTCTTTCTGAAGCCATCTCCTATCTATCTCCTCTTTTTGAAGCCGTCTTCTATCTATTTCCTCTTTCTCTCACCAATCTCTTTCCAAATTTAATATTACAATTCTAAAAGCTTGTATGGACCGCAAACCTTAAAAAATCTGGCTATGCCTGGTTAACACAGCCCAGGCCTGGCCACACACCTCGCCCCCTTTCACCCCCCACCCTCTCCTATCAAAATCATTGACAGACAAGCATGGCCCATCGACTGTAACGACTTCCTACGCCACTGTCAAGCGTCCTCTTTATTTCGATTAGTCAAATAGATTCTTCCCTTGGGTAAATTGAATCATGGTTGGCAAGGCAGATTTGTAACTCACTCCCGGAATACCTCAGTTTGTATCCAAACCTTGACCTTGCCACAAGTAGCCAGATTGAATGTCGGCCAAATTTCATCGTTTCTTGGATATTTCGAGGCATCACTTCCACATATTTGACCTTGATCGAAGGATCTAGCTTGTTGACATAGCCAAGAAAACAGAATTCGTTTTCTTCGTCCATTTTCGTCAACTATCGACACAACGTTTCGTTAGAGCCGTGATTCAGCGAACCTCAATTTCAAATGGTGTTGCTGTTAGTTCATCTTGGCCTTTGACTGTCCCCGGCCTGTCTTGCAGGCTCCGAGCACCGGCTTGTAGTAGGCACACTGAAAAATAGTAAATACAAAAAAGATTATAGCTATTTTTGTAATTAATTTGTATTTTGCGTTCGCCGTATTTCTCTATTCATCAAGGGGGTATGCGTTGCATTATGTTTTTATTTTGCGTCTGTTCGTCCTGTGCATCCGACTTTGGCATGAATTTTATGTTATAGTCTGCTTCCTCCTGCGTTTTCATAGGTTTTACTTCCAAGGGGTAACGGCCGGTGCTGTGATTGTAGAGCGAACCCAGCACTTTTGACTTGGGAGCTTTGCCACTAAACCACGCCGTTCTCACTGCTAACTATTTCAATGGAGTCTCGCACTTCATCCTTGACGTCAGTGTCTGCAATCATACAATCAATTACAACCTTTCAGCTACCAGTGGAGCATAGGTCTTCCACATAAATAAGTCGTCCGTCCTGTTCTGACCATTCGTTCCAGCTCTGCCGACGTCTTTCCTATTTCATTTATATTTGTCTCATTTTCTTTTCTTCATCTGTTATTTTATCTACCCCTACTTATTTTGCCTTGGGGGGTTCGATAGCAGAGACCATCTTGCTATGATATTAGCTGGTTTGCTTTAGTGCAAATTCTTTTAAACGCCAGCGTCTTTTTCTCACGTATTGCCCAGTTCCTCGTTACTGATCTTGTCTTACCATTTCAGTATCTCTGTTCTGTGCAGGCAGCTGTTTATGAAAGTCTGTACCTTTGTTTTGTTGTTGTTGTTGTTGTTGTTATCCATGTTTTAGAGCCATACAATAGCATATACTTTACATTGCAGATTTCTATTTTTGTTTTTGGACTTAATTTCATTTAATTTCCCTAAGTTTGCCAAAAGTCTTCGGAACATCTCATATCCAAGGCCTATATCCTTCGTTGAAGGTCAGCTGTAACTGTCCATGTCTCACAAGCATAGAGGAATATTGACAGGACCAGTGTACGCATTAATCTGATTTTCGTGCATAGTGCTAACCGTTTATTTTGCCAGATTTTGTTAAGCCGTGCAAGCGCCGCTATTCTCTGTGCTATTCTGGCCAACACCTCACATTTTGCTCCTTTAAACGTCACGTTTAAATATCGAGATACAAATGAGGAAATACGAGACATAATTACAACAGCAATAGGGCCTTTTGAAGACCTCTTGGCAACTATCAAAAGAAGGAAACTCGCTTGGTACGGTCACTTATCGAGATCAAATTGTCTTGCAAATACAATCCTCCACGGAAAGGTGCATGGCAGACGGCGAAGAGGCCGTCCCAAAAAGAGATGGGAGGACAACATGAAAGAATGGATCAATCTCCGACCAGAAGAGGCACAGGCAGCGGCCGCTGACAGAGAAGGGTGGCGTGGTGTTGTGAGGATGTCTTCATGTGTGCCTCAATGACCTCGCCGGTTACGGGATGACCTGACCTGAAGTTCCCCAAAATGGAAGATTTTTTCGTATTTTTATTTTCTTTTTCTTCCACGTTCATCCTGAAAAGATATGTTGGGACATTGTGTTGTAATTTACAGCGGGGCTTCGATATCTGCGCCTTTCGGTCCACACATCCGGTCTCAGCTGACATTTTACAAGCTTAAATTTAACCCGACTTGACTTGTCCGTTTGCGTAGACTTCTGTTTCTCCTATTTTAACCAACTTCCCCATAACCGTAGTTCTTAGTCGACCTGTACTTCTACAGGACAGATGCCCCCGTGCAGGTCCCAGCTCTGGTATGAGCTGGATATAGCCGGGAGACGTATTCCTGCTTAGCGGGCTAGGCTTGTGAAGCTTAATAATCCACTGCGTTAGGCGGTTAACCGATGTACGATTTCATCTTAATAGCCTCAAACACCAGAGCAAAGTAGACCCGCAGCCTGTTAGGCGCCATATATGCTATTCTTAACAAATCACTTAACCATGGCCGGGGTTAGGCCATGTCACACAGTTAGTTGCCTCTAACGACATGCTCTCTGTGAGGCAGTGGTGCTATTCTTGTCCTTGTCATACACAAAAACCCCGACAAACGACTAGGGATTGTGTACACATCGTTTTCTAGTGTGACATGTTAATCTGTCAAATTGTGACTAGCAATGGACAGGTCATTTAAATGTTTCTACCAAAAAACGTAGTTTAACCAAAAAAATGTCCCAGTTTGCCTTCCAACTGCGATCCATATTCTCTTAGTCAGGTACACTAGTGCAGGCTGTTTCCAGGGTCGACGTTTGAATACGGAATAGGGTCATGGTCAGCTCTAGTTGACCCTGTAGCAAGCAATCGGCTATGTCTATGGTTGCTGGCATCTGATTCACTGTGCTGTATCTTCGGTCCCATTCTTATTTTGATTATTGTAACTTCCACGTTGTCAATATTTCTACCAAGAAAAATAATGGTTCCACATCCTGTAATACTGAGCAGCGCATGAGCTGCAGCGGTCAGCGACCCATAGCTGACTGCTAGCGTCAGGCCCAGCGAACCAGAGGTGCCAAGACCCTTCTACACCTCCACGGGGCGATCCTGGATAACAGGCTGCAACAGAGCAGACTGGCTAACGAGAAGGGATCGAAGAGGGAATGCTAACCAGGTACTCAAAAAATTATTGCTGAAATCGGATATGTTGGATTGAAAGGTGCAAATATCGCAATCAAGCTGTATACTACAACACAACGCATTCCGTTCTCTGCACTACATTCTGCTACTTAGGCCCGTGTCAGGGTTTGGTAGCGGGAGTTTGAGAACGAACAAAACCAAACCAAGCCAAACCATTCTGCTACTTAGCCCGTGTCAGGGTTTGGTAGCGGGAGATTGAGAACGAACAAAGCCAAACCAAGCAAAACCATTCTGCTACTTAGCCCGTGTCAGAGTTTGGTAGCGGGAGTTTGAGAACGAACAAAGCCAAACTATTCTGCTACTTAGGCCCGTGTCAGGGTTTAGTAGCGGGAGATTGAGAACGAACAAAGCCAAACCAAGCCAAACCATTCTGCTACTTAGCCCGTGTCA
This sequence comes from Ariolimax columbianus, assembly GCA_036924085.1. Classification (NCBI taxonomy): domain Eukaryota; kingdom Metazoa; phylum Mollusca; class Gastropoda; order Stylommatophora; family Arionidae; genus Ariolimax; species Ariolimax columbianus. Next base: position 88,712,498 of record JAVGWX010000004.1, on the reverse strand, counting down.
GGGTTTAGTAGCGGGAGATTGAGAACGAACAAAGCCAAACCAAGCCAAACCATTCTGCTACTTAGCCCGTGTCAGGGTTTAGTAGCGGGAGATTGAGAACGAACAAAGCCAAACCAAGCCAAACCATTCTGCTACTTAGCCCGTGTCAGGGTTTAGTAGCGGGAGATTTAGAACGAACAAAGCCAAACCATTCTGCTACTTAGGTCCGTTTTCAGAGTTTGGTAGCGGGAGATTGAGAACGAACAAAGCCGTCACATTCTGTAAGAGTGAGTCTCCCAACACTATCAGAGTGTTGTTAGTTGCATTTATTCTCATAATCTGGGCATTTCTCTGTGAACTCTCAGTTGAAAGTTATGTCATCTTATCAATGATCCATATAGTAGCTGGTATCTGACTGTTCTTATGTGACAGCAGAGCAAAGTCATGGGCAATGTCCAGATCAACGTCCAAGTTTTTGTCAAGTTCCATTGAATTATTCTTCTTCTTCTTCTTCTTCTTCTTCTTCTTCTTCTTCTTCTTCTTCTTCTTCTTCTTCTTCTTCTTCTTCTTCGTTCGTTCGTTTTCAGTCTCCTTCTATCAAGCCCTGAAAAAAGCTGTGCAAGTAGCAGGATGTTGCCGGGAGAACAGAATGCGTTGTGTTGCTAGTGTACAGTTTGACTGCGATATTTGCAACCTTCGTTCCGACACATCCGACTTCAGCAGGCATTTTTGATTACCGGGTTAGATAGGTGGCACTGACGAATGCACGTGTGGTACAGGGAAAATGACCGCTGAACATCTGCTGCAAAATTGCCCGACATACGAGGACCAGAGAAAGCACGCGTGGCCATCACCAGTGGCAACAATAGACAAGCTCTATGGCAGTGTCGACAGCCTCAGGATGACAGCTGCTTTCTTCGAACAAATTCAAGTTGACGTCTGACAGCGTACGAAGAAGAAGAGTACCGGGTTAGCATTCCTTGTTTGATCCCCTCTTCTTAGCCAGTCTGTTGGAGCCTGTTAACCAGGATCACCACGTGGAGGTGTATAATGGTCTTGGCAGATATGGTTCGCTGGCCCTACCGGTCGCTGACCGATGCAGCTCATGCACTACTTAGCATCTTGATCCCTCATTAAATTCCATTTGTGCGAGTTAAGGTTGTCCTCAGAATCCAGTCAATAGCCAGCAGAAAGGGAATGCTATATTTAATTGCTTTTGTGTTTCAATAAAAATCATGTCAGCTCCGGGTGTAGTACATGTTTTCATCAATGTCGTCCTTAACTTAATTTAACTTGACTTGACCTGACTTAACTCAACTTGACTTGATATGAATTGACTTGACTTAACTTAACTTGACTTGACTTGATATGACTTAACTTGACTTAACTTGACTTGACTTGACTTGACTTAACTTCTTAATTCTGGTTTAGAAGACTCTGCATAGTATGTATACAACCAGTTTATTTTACATTCATTTGATATTAAAAATAGCTTTGCGCATTTAATCTATTCTTGAATGCATTAACTGACCATGCATTAACTATTTCCTGCAACAGTACATTCTAATCATTCACCACTCTCTGACTAAAACAATATTTCCTAATATCTAACCTGTACCTTTCTTTAATTAATGTGTGCTTGGCCCTCTTGTTCTTGTAGGCCGCTGTATTTTGAAAAAAAATTGTTTTCGTCTAATTTATCCTTTTTTAAAATTATTATCTTATAACCCCGTATTAAATCACCTCGAATTCTTTTTCTTTCTAGACAATGTAGGTCGGGTTTTCTGGGTCTTTCCACATAATTCTCGATTGCACTGAGCCATTCTATCCAGTCATCCCCAGGTCATCCCTGCATCATTAATATTTGTTTTGTGCCTCATCTCCATGTTGAGTCTTGTCCTCTTACCCTGGGGAATTCCACTACCGAAACTGTAATACTATCATGCTTGTTTTATTAAAATCATCGCATTCTCCTTGCGTTCCGGACTTGTCTTTCCTCGAAAACGCTTGATACTTTCAATGTGATTTATTGACAAAACAATCACGTATTTTGATCTGACACGACTAAGTCCCTATTCGGTGACTCGTCTCCATCGCTGAAATCCGCCGGTTAACCACTTGCTGGTGGTTTTTCTTGGACCTGGCCCTTGGTACTGGTAGTACATGAATATATGTTGTTACGTTGTTATCAGAACTTTCATTTATCCATCTGCTAATAGTTGTCATTGCGAAAGATGACAAAGGCGACGACCGTTTTAACTTCTGTAGAGTCTGATCTCATGACTGTTGTAGTGTTTATCATTTGTTTAGTCTGACTTATAGGCCGTTTATCTTTTGTTTAGTTTGACCTCACGACTGTTTATCTTCTGTTTAGTCTGACTTCATGACCGTTTACTCTCTGTTTAATGTGACCTAACGACTGTTTATCCTCTGTTCAGTCAGACCTCACGACTGTTTATCATCTGTTTAGTCTGACTTCAAGGCCGTTTATTCTCTGTTTAGTTTGACCTCACGACTGTTTATCCTTTGTTCAGTCAGACTTCACAACTGTTTATCCTTTGTTCAGTCAGACTTCACAACTGTTTATCCTTTGTTCAGTCAGACTTCACGACTGTTTATCGTGTATCTAGTCTATACTCATTATCTTTTTTTCTAATCTGACCTCAGGACTGTTTATCCTCTGTTCAGTCAGACTTCACGACTGTTTATCGTGTATCTAGTCTATACTCATTTTCTTTTTTTCTAATCTGGCCTCACGACTGTTTATCCTTTGTTCAGTCAGACTTCACAACTGTTTATCCTTTGTTCAGTCAGACTTCACAACTGTTTATCGTGTATCTAGTCTATACTCATTATCTTTTTTTTCTAATCTGACCTCACGACTGTTTATCCTTTGTTTAATTTGACATTACAATTCTTTTGTCCGTTCTGACGCCTCTTTATTATCTGTTTAAAATTATCTCACGACTATTTATCCGTGGTCAAATATAACTTTACGACTGTTTATCCGCAATTTAGTTTAACCTCGTGACAGTTTATCTTCTGTTTAGTCTGGCATAAAGCACATTATACTACGTTTAAACTAATCTCACGATCGCCTATGTATAACCAAGTCTACTGTTTGTCTAACCGCAAGACAGTTTATGTGCTATCGTCCCCTCTCACGACGGTGTATCTGTTACACTCGCGACTGTTTATGTTATATCCAGTCTAAAAGTGCAGTTGACTTTTTATATTCTATCTAGTCTAAAAGTACAACTGACTGTTTATTTTATATCCAGTCTAAAAGTGTAATTGACTGTTTATATTCTATCAAGTCTAAAAGTACAACTGACTGTTTATTTTATATCCAGTCTAAAAGTGTAATTGACTGTTTATATTCTATCTAGTCTAAAAGTACAACTGACTGTTTATGTTCTATCCAGTCTAAAAGTGTAAATTGACTGTTTATATTTTATCCAGTCTAAAAGTACAACTGATTGTTTATGTACCGGTAAATCCAACATCACGACTCCCGACTGTTTGTCGACTCTCCAGGTGAACCACGCGACTGTTTATAAACCCATCAGCCTAACCTTACACTGTTTATGTTCTATCCAGTCCAACCTTGCAACTCTTTATTTTATATCCAGGTTAAAATAATACTTTACTTTTTTACTTTACTTTACTATAAGCTTACAACTTTATTTTATATCCGGTCTAAGATAATACTGTTTATTTTATATACAGTCTAACCTAACAACTGTTAATTTTCTATTCGGTCTAAAATAACACTGTTTATTTTATATACAGTCTAACCTAACAACTGTTTATTTTCTATCAAGTCTAAGCTTACAACTGTTTATTTTCAATCCATTCTAAGTTCCCGACATCGATCTTTCTATTGTATTATGTCTACAGTGACACACGATATCCAAGGCCCTCTCGGTCACCTCGCATGTTGTATGATGAGCGTTAGACAAGGTCGGTTAAGGATCCATTGACTTGCTCGCTGTTGTACTCACTTTAGGATTGTTGACTCCAGACATGATTGTTTGTGATTGGCGTGATTATTTGCCACTGCGTGACCGCTTGATCCAGATTGCCTAATTCTGCCAACGACATTATTGTTTACGCCTCTCAGCCTATCAGAATAATAAACAACACACACACAACCAACAACAAACAACCTACACACGACCAGCAATAAATAACCTACACACCAACCAGCAATAAAAAACATACATACTCCTAGCAATAAACAACCTACACACGACCAGCAATAAAGAACCTACACACAACTAGCAATAAGCAACCTACACACAACTAGCATTAAACAACATACACACGACCAGCAATAAACAAGTTACTCACAACTAGCAATAAACAACCTACACAAGCAACAACAACAACCTACACACAACCAGCAATAAACAACCTACACAAGCAACAACAACAACCTACACACGACCAACAATAAACAACCTACACAAGCAACAACAGCAACCTACACACGACCAGCAAAAACCAACCTTACACACAACTAGCATACACACACCAATAATAAACACAACCAGCAACAAATCAGCTTTACACACAACCAGCAACAAACCAACCTTACACACAACCATCAACACACCAGCCTTGCACACAACCCACAACAAACACAATCTACACAAAACCAACAACAAACAACGATCAACTAACACAACGAACAACAAACACAACAAACACAATCAACAACAAACACAAACAACAACAAACAACCAACAATAAACACAATCAACAACAAACATAACCAATAACAAACACAGCCAATAACAAACAACCAGCAACAAACACAACAAACAACATACAATCAATAACAAACACCACCAATAACAAATAACCAACAACAAACACAACCAACAACAAACACAACCAACAACAAAGAACCAACAACAAACAACCAACAACAAACATCCCCAACAATCAACAACAACCAAACCACCAACAAACAACAGATAACCAACAACAAACACAACCAACAACAAACACAACCAGCAATAAACACAACCAACAACAAATAACCGACAACAAACACAACCTGCAACAAACACAACCAGCAAGAAACACAACAAACAACTAACAAAAAACAACACCAACAATCAACAACAAACACAACAAACAACAAATAAAACCAACAACAAACTCAACTAACAACAAACACAATCAACAACAAACAACAAATACCACCAACAATAAACAACAAACACAACCAACAACTAACAACAAACACAACCAACATCATACACAACCAACAACATACACAATCAACAACAAACACCACCAACAACAAATAACCAACAACAAACACAACCAACAACATACACAACTAACAACATACACAACCAACAACAAACACCACCAACAACAAATAACCAACAACAAACAACCAGCAACAAACATCACCAACAATCAACAACAACCACAACCAACAACAAACAACAAATAACCAACAACAAACACAACCAACAACAAACACAAACAGCAGGAAACACATCCTACAAGAAACAACCAACAGCAAACACAACCAACCATAAACACAATCAACAGCAAATACAAATGACAACAAACAAGCAACAACAAACAAGCAGCAACAAATACAACCAACAAAAAACACAACCAACAACAAACACAACCAACAACAAATATAACCAACAACAAACAACCAATAACAGCCACCACCAACAAGAAACAACCAACAAACACCAACAACAAACACACAACACATCCTATATCCAACATTCAACCTTTTCAACTAAACCATTGACAAGACCTTATATTTCAACCCTTGACCTTGCACACAAAACTGCATTGTCTAGTCTCGGCACACACCTTCGAGTGTGACGTACAGCAACTCCGTCAACTTGAAGCCAGGATGTCAACCGCCGGCTTACCTGTTTACAACCATTTTTCAAAATCTTTTGCTAGAGCAGTGGTTTCCAAACTGTGTCTTTGTAGAGCACTTTATGGGCAGAACAAAATTAAGATTAGGAATTCATTAATGTATTTCAAATAATATAAACAAACAGATAACGTAATTTCCCCCTTCATACTTTTTCACCAGCAGTCGCCTGCGTCAAAGGCTCTAACAAAATCATTTCTGTGTTCTGTCTTTACAAGACATGTAATGCCGCTTTTCTTCTTCTTCTTCTTCTTCTTAATTGTCTTTTTCTTCTTCTTCTTTTTCATCGGCGTTGTTTAAAGAAGGACATAAGTTAACGCAACAGTGTGCGCTTGACCTGGTCTCGGAAGATCTCTCGTTAACTCACGTCCTTCTTTAAACATCGTTGTCCAGTTCTTCACTGTTGTCTTCGACACACTTTTGTCACCATACACTTCCTGCATTCATTAATGAATGCCAATTGGTCGACATCCTTTACCTGCTAGAAACCGAAGCACCACTCGCTGATAAACTCTGGACGGATTCCGTATCACACCCGCCATGTGTTCAACGGTCTGCTAAGGAAACTATGAGTCAGAGGATAATAAAATTTTGCAAATTTGACGGTTGGTATGTGCTGTTCACACCAGAAGTGACGTCATCATGCCCATCGTACGTATGTTTGCTTGGTGCAGTTAGGTCCGGTTTCATTTGAACACGCCTCGTGTATGTATGTATATATATATATATATATATATATATATATATATATATATATATATATATATATATATACACAGGAAGTCCTGCTCGTGCAGTTTCTGGGGCCTGAAAGTGGAGGAATGAATTCTTAGACTGTGACCTGCTAGACTTATCGTTAGAGACGACTAGGGAGGTTAGGTTTCACGGAACTGTGAACTCTATTCTGCAGATCACAGGTCCACAACCGGTGGCCAGTTCTCCCAAAGGAGGGATTTGTGAAACAAAATAACAAATAATCCAAGGAAACGTATATGTAATAATAAAAGTAAAAATAAGAATTCCTAAAGGATGTGCTATTTTCTATTTGGAACGTACCTTTTTATTGGAAAGAGGAGGAGGAGGGGGGGGGGGGGGGGTGGCATTCTGACATATGGTGAAATGGTTGCATGCAGCCAAAAAGGTTGTAGACCCCTTCCCTAAGTATCATAAGCTACAAGAAAAAGAAAAGAGGACCTCCACACGCATGGTAGAAGAGGATCGAATCAGTCAAATCAGACTAATGAGAGTTGTTAATAGGGTTGCCTACCTCATTCTGCATATACCATAAGCCACACGAATATGTAAAAATACCCCACCCCCCCCCCCCCCCCCCCTCCCATGATAGCAAACGTCACACCCAATGGTGGAAGATACGCGACTAAGTAAGTCAGATACACAGAGGTCGGTTATCTGGTAAAAGTTGGGAACCGCTGTCAAAATGTTTGTAATTTACAGGACATTCCCGATTTGACAACCCAGCCCTTCTCGCTTCGAGATCCCTGTAAGACTGATATTAATCACGTATTTAATATTGTTCACAGTGTGTTATCGGCCTCTCACCAAAATATGATAGCTGTGTCCTGGTGTGTGTAATAGGTTGTATTTGAACACCGGTCACCCTCAACCCACCCGCCTTAGTGGTATTTGTTTTAAATAAAATTCTTAACATTCTTCTGTATAACATCCTTGTTGTTTCTTCTTTGATTGGTAATTGTACATGATTGACTTCTATATGGCAAGATTGACAAGGTCCGGTACAAGAGCTACGAATGTAACTACTGTAACATGTCACGCATGCCGTAAGTAACTACTAGATCGTGTTGGGCATGAGACTGGCTACCATTTCATGTAGATACAATAAATTAATTCAAACATTTGAGTTCCCTACGGAGCACAGATTCTCAACAAACACACGCCAAAGTCTCCTGTTTTGAGCCATCCATTCCAGCTCTGTCCACATATACCCTGTTTCATTTATGTGTGTACCTGACTCTTTTCGCCAGATGTTGTTTTGATCTGCCACTACCTCTCTTGCCTTAGGGATTCCATAACAGAGGCTGTCTTGTAATTCTACAAACTGATTGCCTTAATCTGTTTCCTACCCAGCGTCAGTGCTCGTCTTACATCACATGACACTGATACCTCAACAGTTTCACAATAATGATCGTGTCATACCATTTCAATCTCTCAATTCTGCGCATGTACTCAATTATGAAAGTCTGGAGCGTTTTTGTTGTTTTTATTTTCCATGTTTCATAGTCAAACAACAGAATGAACTTATATTAGAGTTGAAGATTGTATTGTTATGTTGCACTTCAATTCTTTTGATTTCTTCAAGTCCCGAAAGCAATGAAAGCTCCTTATATTTATTGTATTCTTATTTTGATATCTCTGTATGTAACTCCTTCTTTCTTTATATTGATACCAAGATATATTATTTATTTCACATCCTGTCTCCAAAGATATCATGTAATAGTGTCCCTGTCTTCACATGCTGTAGGAGTGTCCCTCCCTTCCCATCATGTAGGAGTGTCCCTCCCATCACATCCTGTAGGAGTGTCTCTATCATCACATCCTGTAGGAGTGTCTCTATCATCACATCCTGTAGGAGTGTCTCTATCATCACATCCTGTAGGAGTGTCCCTTCCATCACATCCCGTAGGAGTGTCCCTCCCACCACATCCTGTAGGAGTGTCCCTACCATCACATCCTGTAGGAGTCTCCCTCCCATCACATGCTGTAGGAGTGTCCCTCCCATCACATCCTGTAGGAGTGTCTCTATCATCCCATCCTGTAGGAGTGTCCCTCCCATCACATGCTGTAGGAGTGTCCCTCCCATCACATCCTGTAGGAGTGTCTCTATCATCACATCCTGTAGGAGTGTCTCTATCATCACATCCTGTAGGAGTGCCCCTCCCATCACATCATGTAGGAGTGTCCCTCCCATCACATCCTGTAGGAGTGTCCCTCCCATCACATGCTGTAGGAGTGTCCCTCCCATCACATGCTGTAGGAGTGTCTCTATCATCACATCCTGTAGGAGTGTCTCTATCATCACATCCTGTAGGAGTGTCTCTATCATCACATCCTGTAGGAGTGTCCCTCCCATCACATGCTGTAGGAGTGTCCCTCCCATCACATGCTGTAGGAGTGTCCCTCCCATCACATGCTGTAGGAGTGTCTCTATCATCACATCATGTAGGAGTGTCTCTATCATCACATCCTGTAGGAGTGTCTCTATCATCACATCCTGTAGGAGTGTCTCTATCATCACATCCTGTAGGAGTGTCTCTATCATCACATGCTGTAGGAGTGTCCCTCTCATCACATCCTGTAGGAGTGTCCCTCCCAACACCATTTGAAGAATTAGTTCACAAAAAAATAACATTTTTGCACGCCCTGGTAGAAGCAGAGTTGCTAGTCAAGTCAAACTGAGGAGGGTTGAGCTTGGCACTGGCTACCCCATCCTGTAGAAAATATAAGTGATTAAAAAAATACTAGAAAAAATATGTACACTTCATGTCTTCGTTGTTGTTGTGATCTTTTAGTTGTTTTTGTGTGTTCATTACCCCCGACGAAGACCTTGTGACCATAATGTGAGGATAATTTGGTTTTTCTGCCGATACGATGACTGGGCCCATACCTATATATGCTTTTATTGGCTACACCCTAAGGTAGAAGTTGCTACAAATCAGGATAGATGAGAATCGCCTGTCAATTTAGAGAATAGAACATTTTAGAGCATTTATCATGCAAGTAGCTATAGAGGAAGGAACTGGCTGAGAGACGATCTCTCTCTCTCTCTCGCTCTCTCTCTCTCTCTCTCTCGTCTATAACCAGGGGTACATAGACAATCTTCCACCTCTCTCTCTCGCTCTCTCTCTCTCGCTCGCTCTCTCTCTCTCTCTCGCTCTCTCTCTCTCGCGCTCTCTCTCTCTCGTCGTCTATAACCAGGGGTACACAGACAATCTTCCACCTCTCTCTCTCTCTGTCTCTCTCTCTGTCTCTCTCTCTCTCTCTCGTCGTCTATAACCAGGGGTACACAGACAATCTTTCACCTCACTCTCTCTCTCTCTCTGTCTCTCTCTCTCTCTCGTAGTCTATAACCAGGGGTACACAGACAATCTTTCACCTCACTCTCTCTCTCTCTCTCTGTCTCTCTCTCTCTCTCTCACGTCGTCTATAACCAGGGGTACACAGACAATCTTCCACCTCTCTCTCTCTGTCTCTCTCTCTGTCTCTCTCTCTCTCTCGTCGTCTATAACCAGGGGTACACAGACAATCTTCCACCTCTGTCTCTCTCTCTCAATATCTCTCTCGCTCTCTCTCTCTCTCTCGTCGTCTATAACCAGGGGTACACAGACAATCTTCCACCTCTCTCTCTCTCGCTCTCTCTCTCTCTCGCTCTCTCTCTCTCTCGTCGTCTATAACCAGGGGTACACATACAATCTTTCACCTCTCTCTCTCTCTCTCTCTCTCTCTCTCTCGTCTATAACCAGGGGTACACAGACAATCTTTCACCTCTCTCTCTCTCTCTCTCTCTCTCTCGTCGTCTATAACCAGGGGTACACAGACAATCTTTCACCTCTCTCTCTCTCTCTCTCTCTCTCTCTCTCTCTCTCGTCTATAACCAGGGGTACATAGGCAATCTTCCACCTCTCGCCAAGCAGTTCTGTCGCGTGCAATCGTTTCCATTTCCTTTTAGCTTTTTCCTGTTTTCTTTAATTCCGCCTCCAGATCTCGTCTCCGTGCCTTTTCTTCCCTGGGGGTTCCATGACAGGGATTGTCTGGTGATACTGGCCTGGGGCTTTCTTATTGTATGACCCATCCAAATCCACTTTCTTCCTAAGATGTCCTGTTCCAATTTACCTTGTCCCGCTCTCTCCCACAGTCTGTCGTTTGTAACTTTGTCAAACCATTTTATACCAAGAATCTTTCTCAGGCATCTGTTGACAAAACCCTGCAGTCTCCAGTATTTGACTTTGGTCACCCTCCATGTTTCTCTCCATTCAGCAAGACTGGCTTCACATTTGAATTTAAAATCCTTATTTTTGTCTTCCTTCTTATTTTCTTATAGTTCCAAATGGGTTTCAACATTCTGAAAGCAACTCTTGCTTTTCGTATCCTTATTTTTATATCCTCGTCTGTCCCTCCTTCCTTGTTGATGATACTTCCTAGGTATATAAATACCCCTACCTCTTTCAGTGGCGTGTTTCTCAGCCTGATTGGTTCTGTGTTTGCTGCGTTGACCCTAATTATTTGTGTCTTTTCCTCATGGATCTTCAAACTGACTTGTATCATCCAGTATATCCAGTTTCCTTTGAATCTGGGTTTGGCTGTGGGATAGAAGGGCTATATCATCCACAAAATCCAGGTCCTCCAGCTATATATTCAAGGTCCACTGGATTAAATTTCTCTCGTTTGTTGTTACTTTCATAATGCAGTCCACTGCCAGGATGAACAGGAAAGGCGACAGTAGGCAACCAACCTGTCGTACCTCTGATTTATTTTTGAATGGCTCTGTGACTTCTCCTTCGTGTTTAACTCTACATTGCATACTTTCATACGTCTGTCTAATTATGTTTGTGAGCTTTCGAGGAATTCCATAGTGCCTCAATAGTTTCCAGAGTGTATCTATGTCCAAAGTGTCGAAAGCCTTTTCACAATCAACTAAATTGATGTGCAAGCTCGAATTCCATTCCAATGATTGCTCCACAATTATCCGCATTGCAGCTATCTAGTCAATGAATGATCTATTCTATCTGAAGCCTGCCTGCTTATCCCTTAGCTTGTTATCCTTTCCCTTTGTCAACCTTTCTAGTATTACTCTATTTAAGTCCTTTCCTGACACTGGTTATAACATTATTCCTCTATGGCTTTTGCATTCCTGTAAATCTGTAAATCCGTCTGGAAAACCCCGGTCCGCCTTCATCAGCACGCATGGAATGTAAGGAAACCTACTGCAACCCACCACTTAACAACCTTTTCAGGGCGCACAAAAGAGTAACCTACTCATTATGTGCATTCGCAAACAACAACGAGAATAAAGTAAAGGAAAGATTTGTCCCATAGTAGTTACGCTGCTGTCGGGGATAGAAGATGTTAAAGGCTTCAGTAAAGATTTGTCCCATAGTAGTTACGCTACTGTCGGGGATAGAAGATGTTAGAAACTTGAGTATACGAAGCCAAAGATTTGTCTCATAGTAGTTACACTGCTGTCGGGGATCGAAGATCTTAGAAACTTGAGTATACGAAGCCAAAGATTTGTCCCATGGTAGTTACACTGCTGTCAGGGATTGAAGATGTTAGAGACTCCAGTAAAGATTTGTCCCATAGTAGTTACGCTACTGTCCGGGAACGAAGATGTTAAAGACTTCAGTAAAGATTTGTCCCATAGTAGTTACGCTACTGTCGGGGATCGAAGATGTTAAAGACTTCAGTAAAGATTTGTCCCATAGCAGTTACGCTACTGTCGGGGATCGAAGATGTTAAAGACTTCAGTAAAGATTTGTCCCATAGTAGTTACGCTACTGTCAGGGATCGAAGATGTTAAAGACTTCAGTAAAGAGTTGTCCCATAGTAGTTATGCTACTGGGATCGAAGACGTTAAAGACTTCAGTAAAGATTTGTCCCATAGTAGTTACGCTGCTGTCGGGGATCGAAGATGTTAAAGACTTCAGTAAAGATTTGTCCCATAGTAGTTACGCTACTGTCGGGGATCGAAGATGTTAAAAACTTCAGTAAAGATTTGTCCCATAGTAGTTACGCTACTGTCGGGGATCGAAGATGTTAAAGACTTCAGTAAAGATTTGTCCCATAGTAGTTACGCTACTGTCGGGGATCGAAGATGTTAAAAACTTCAGTAAAGATTTGTCCCATAGTAGTTACGCTACTGTCGGGGATCGAAGATGTTAGAGACTTCAGTATACGAAGCCAAAGATTCTATGAGGTAGGTTGACCAGTTCCTATTCTCGATGTCTGTTACTTCTTTAGGCGTATGTAAGAGCTATTTACATCTTGGGTCAACTGGTGCGCGACGGTCGTGGGAGTTGAACCCCCACAGCTTTGTCGTGAAAAGTGAGTGCTCTACCACTACACAGAGGGCAGTGAAATCAAAACTGAACCTGTACACTACGCTGTGAATGTTCAACGTACAAGCTGGGGGTCTCTGTGGCGAAGTGGTAAAGCCGTTTGCCTCGTGTTCAGACGGTCGGGGCTCGAATTCGAGCTACGACAGTCGGTTCATGATGTCAGTTTTTCAGGAGATCCCTAGGTTTATCGCTAGAGATCCCTGGGTTCATCACTGGAGATCCTTGGGATCATCGCTGGAGATCCCTGGGTTCATTGCTGGAGTTCCCTGGGTTCATCGATGGAGATCCCTGGGTTCATCGCTGGAGATCCCTGAGTTCATCGATGGAGATCCCTGGGTTCATCGATGGAGATCCCTGGGTTCATCGCTGTAACTACGGAGTACGTGCTTTGTGCGACGCTCTCGACAGGTGGTGTACTCATCTGCCGAGAGAGACCGAGCCATACGGGGAAACCCGAGGCGGTGAACTCGCTGTTAACCTTTAACCTTTAACGTACAAGCGGCCTCCATTTTATAATCCATATAGGAATCGGGTAATGAGAGATAATCTGTAATGAGCTATGTGAAAGCAGCTCTCACTACAAATGGAGCAGGTTATCACTTTAATCAGGGGACATTAGACGCTAGTCCGATCAGGTACATTATACTGACCAGGACGTTGTCAGGGTCAGGCACAATATACTGACCAGGACGTCGTGTCAGGGTCAGGCACAATATACTGACCAGGACGTCGTGTCGGGGTCAGCCACAATATACTGACCAGGACGTCGTGTCAGGGTCAGGCACAATATACTGATCAGGACGTCGTGTCAGGGTCAGGCACAATATACTGACCAAGACCATTATCTCTCTTCAATGTAGAGTTCTCTGGAAACAGGCTGACGAGAGGTGGATCGATGTGATCCCTGTAGTAGTGATCGTGACGCAGATAAAGCCAAGCATAGCAGAACAACCTGGTGGATCACGATCCACCTTCGTTAGCACGCTCGGGATGTGAAGAACAACCCACCAAGTAGCGTCCTTTTCACGGCGCACAAAAGAGTGTTTCATTGTGGGCATTAAACAACAACTGCAACATCAACAACAACAACAACAACAACAACAACAGCAACATCAACATCAACAACAACACGTTAATCACGGCAGGTTGCGGGTTGATCCGTATTATTAGCAATTTCACTCCGTATTTCGGTATAAGGTCAAACACTTCATTTCAATTACTCAGAACTCTGTAGTCTCCTGCGGAGCATGTGTCTCCAACAAAAACACGCCTAGTGTCTTTCCCTCTCATTTCCAACATCCATACCGTCATGGTTTTCTCAAAATGTATTCTTTAACAAGTTTGTTTTCAAAATACAACCGTCTATAAGAACAAGGGGGCATAGCTACAAATTAACTAAAGAGAGGTCCAGATTAGATATTAGGAACTCTTTTTTTAACCAGAGAGTGGGGAATGCTTGAAATGCATTGCTACATGAGGTAGTGGAGGCAGGGTCAATTAATGCATTTAAAAATACATTGGATGCGCATAGATTTTTGAACAAGGTAATGTAAATTAAACTGGTTGTATACAGACTGCAGCGTCTTCTAAACCAGTATAAAGACGTTAAGCTAAGTTAAGTCTGTTTTAGACGGTCACTTAGTTTCTTGCCTTCCGGGTTATTTGGTTTACCCTTACCAGCTTGTAGTGGATCGATATGTTTATGGTTTCGATAGCAATAGTTGATGAGGTTGATAGTTAAATGCACAAGTTTCCCTTGTTGCCTGCTACGACATGCTGGAAAGGAAAAAGTGACCCCATTATGTTCAACCCAGCAACCAGTCAGTCAATTCCGTTGAGGTTCGATCAACATCGAGAGCGGACGGTGAAGATGTTAAGATTTTGTCTTGCAAATAAATCTTACAGTCCAGGTTAAGTCTCACCAGCTATCAGCGACCGTTTGATGAGGACGCAATTGCTACTACCACCAGGATCCGCACCCTGGTACTGACGCTTTGATCACTCTATTACATTTGGATTCCCGTAACCAGCTCTTAGAGACAGCAACGTGGACGAATTACGGGAAATAATGTTGGTCTGATGTGCGAACAAAACAGCTTACTCATCTGTAAACGGTTATCTCACTTAACGAGGGCAAGACAGCGAGTGGAGAACGTGTCACCTAAACCTCACAAAGGTTGAGGTCCAGGACCAGAATTCTCCAACACTTCATCTTTGACTTGAGTATCTAATGTGGGACGACTTCTAGCTTATAATAATACACGACAGACTCCCCGAGGGGGGGGGGGGCGAATTGGGCCTTAATGGACAGGAAATAAAAGAACCCTGCACCATCATGCATGTCGCAAATAGGGAACTAAAGAGGTTTTGAATGGTACTAGCAACATCATCTTGTAAAACTATTTGTTACATAAACCACCACACTGCACAAGCACACAAAGCGCTTCGGTGCAGGCTTCCTAAAGGAGGCTAACTGTAATGGTGGCCCTATACTTCAGCTGGAGTGAGAAAGGGGCAAGACGATGAAGAATACAGGACAGGCTTCCCGAGTGGATCCAGGGGACCTTATACGAAGAGAAAGGAATAGGGTCACTGCTCCTATATGCACGTCATAAAGAAGACTAAACACACTTGTGCATGGGGCTAGCAACCTTATCCGTAGTCATCGTATTCAATCCGGCACAAGAGGCTAAAGACGCAGCACAGTGAATGAGCAGAAAGCAGCCAGCAACTCAAAGCTGGTATCAGGAGACGGCGTAGTCTAGTGGTTAAGTGGCACGTGGCACGACTCACAACCCGAAGGTGCTTGGTTCTTCTTCTTCTTCTTCTGCGTACGCAGTCAGACAGTAACCATTATTTTTTCGAAAAAAGCAGCGGTCATCCTGAGGCTGTCGCCACTGCCATAGAGCTTGTCTTGCAGTTCCACTGGTGATGGCCACATCTGCTCTGTCTGATCCTCGTATGTCGGGCAGTTCTGCAGCAGATGTTCAGCGGTCATTTTACCAGTACCGCACGGGCATTCGTCGGTACACCCTATCTTCAATTTGTTGAATAGGTGGTACCTCAGTCTATTGTGGCCAGTGCGAAGTCTAAAGACAACGACCTGCTCTCTTCGGTTCAACTGGTAATAGGCATCGTTTTTGGTGTAACCAGTATGTTCGGTTTCCCATTTGGTCATGTATCTGGCTTTGATAAGCCGTTTTGACTCTTCGTACGTCATACTGGTATCTATTTGTGGTAGTCTTGCACCTTCTTTTGCCAGTCTGTCTGCCTCCTCGTTGCCTTGGATGTTGCAGTGTGATGGGACCCACTGTACCACTACCCTTTTTGGTGCGGACTGCTGGCACAGTTTGCAGAGTGCTACTCTTAAGTCATTTAGCTCAGTGTTTTTCTGGCTTTTTAGCGCTGTGACTACGGCGAGAGCATCTGTAAGCAGGACTATATGGCTTTCATTTTCACTGTGTGTCACCATTTCTTCCACTGCCACCCTCAGTGCCTCTGCCTCCGCTCTGAAATTGCTTGTGTACTTACCAGTACCGAATGACAGTGTTATTTTTCTGCCATTTGGTAGGTTCAGGAATGCTCCTGCCCCTCCGTTCTGTGTTGTGTTTGTTACAGCACCGTCGGTGTATGCATGGGTCCAGTCTATGCTTGGGTAGCTTTTCGTTATGAAGCTTAGGGTAGTATCTCTCTTTTCTTTTTCAGTCTGGCAGTTTTTGTTTGCAATACCTGGTATATTTTCTACCACCTCTGGAAATATATCCTGCTTCCAGGTAGGTTTTCGTACAGTAGTGATGGGTTTTGGTGTTGTTAGTGCGTTTATGGGATCTTCGTGCATCTTTGCTTTGGCTATTTCTGCAAAGTTTCTCCGCTTTAGTTTCCCATTTCCCAAATTGTTTAGTCTCTGGTGCATTGGATGGTCGGTCAGTCTTCGGAGTTTCTCTGACTGCAGCTGGGCTCTGCAGTCTCTTCTATCGGTCATGGATTGCAGTTTTGTAATCTTTTCAAGTTCTACAATTGGCGTTGACTTCATGCCACCTGTTATAATTCTCATGGCTTGGTTTTGAAGTTTGTTAACTTTATCGAAGTTCGCCTTCGCTGCTGTTGTCCATGCCGCAATGCCATACGCGAGAACTGGTCTCACTCTTCCAGTGTACAGTTTCTTTAGTATGACTTCGTCTGCTCCCCAGCTTGTGCCAGCAAGTTTCCTCATGATTGCCATTCTTTCTCTGGCTTTCATTCGGTTTCTCTCAATCTGACTTTTCCATGTCATGCGCCGATCAAATGTGACTCCCAGATAGGTTGGGTTGTCGTTTGGCTGCAGGAATTTGCCATTTAGACTTAATTTGGTACTTTGGGGTTTTAATGAAAGCGAGAATATTGTGCATGTGGTTTTCTCCTCGTTTATTTTGACCAGCCATGAGTTCGCCCACTCTTCCAGCGATGTTAGGTCCGTCTGCATTCGATTTCTTGCTATGGTGAGATTCTTTTCAGAGGTCCACATAGCCAGATCGTCTGCAAACATTGAGCTATGGACTCTTCTTGGTATATTCTCTGTAATATCGTTTATATATACCAGGAAGAGTGTGGGTGACAGTACTCCCCCTTGGGGTACTCCCTGCTCGAGTGTCACCTTTTTGCTCATCTGCCCTTGTACTTGGACTCTGGCCGTTCTTTGTTTGAGGTAGTGGTTGATCCACGTGTACATCTTCCCACAAACATCACTTCTTCTTAGCTTGACTCTAAGTCCATCTTTCCAGACTTTGTCAAATGCCTTTTCCAGATCCACCCAAACAGCTACTGTGTGTTTCTGTGCCTGGTAGGCATCTTCTATCTCCTGGGCTATGAGGATGACCTGGTCCTCAGTGGATCTGTGCTGTCTAAAGCCGGCTTGCTGTGGAATTAGTATTCGTTTTTCTTCCAGATGCCACATCAGTCTGGTGTTTATCATCCGTTCCATCAGCTTGCCGACACAGCTCAGTAGGCTAATGGGCCTGTATCCATTTGGATCTGTTTTGTCCTTTCCTGTTTTTGGTACTGGTACCAGTATTGCGTCTTTCCATGCCTGTGGTACAATTCCCCTTTTCCAGCTTTGATTCAGGACCGATAGCAGTTTCCTCTTCGCTGTTTGGCCCAGCCCCATCAGCATTTCGTTTGTTATCCCGTCTTTTGCGGGAGATTTCCTTTTCTTTAGTGTTCTCATAGCCTCTTCCATTTCGCGCATTGTTAATTTGGCCATCATGTGCTCTTCAGGTGCCGTATTCATGTTTTCGTGCCCCTTTAGCTCTTCGCTAATGTCTGTATGCTTATCTGCAGGGACCTCGATGTGGTTTGCTCTGGCATAGTGATCGACAAAGGCGTTTGCGGCTTTCTTACCTATGATCAAGTTCTCGCCCTGCTTGATAGTAATTTGTTTATTTGACGGGGTTTCGTCGTTCATGGCTCTGACTAGCTTCCATAGCTTGTTCCCGTCTTTGTCCAGGTTTAGACTTTCCGTTTTATTTTTCCAGCTTTCTCTTGCTGTTTGCTTGAGAGTGTGTTTGTACTTCGCCGTGGCGGCTTTGAGGGCGATGTTTGCCTCCATGGATTTTTCTCGCTCTGCCATGTTCCTAGCAATTGTTACTGCATCTTCCACTTTCTGCAACTCATCATTCCAGTAGGGCTTATAGTTTTTCCTAGCTCCTCTTGGGATGGTTTCAGTGGCGGCTTGCATTATTGCCTTGCTTAGGCTCTCCACCATGGGCTTCATTTTGTTATTTCGTGTGTTGATGGTTTCACACAGCCCATCTGTCAGGATTGCAAATCTGTCCCAGTCGGCTCGTTTGTAATTCCAACATGGGAGTGGTTTTGTTTCCTGTGGGCCTACTTCCATGTCAATGGTTAGCCTGATCGGCCTGTGGTCGCTACCTGCCAGTTGGTTTAGCACCTGGCGGTCTATTTTATGGTGTATGTCCTGTGTGGAGAAGGCCAAATCTGGAGTCGAGGTGGTATGCCATGTTCTTGGCAGACAAAGGTTTTCAGACACAGAACACAGAGAGGGAGCATGAGAAACGGCTACCACATCCAAGGAAGGCAGCAGGCGCGCAACTTACCCACTCCCAGCACGGGGAGGTAGTGACGAAAAATAACAATACGGGACTTTTTCGAGGCCCCGTAATTGGAATGAGTACACTTTAAACCCTTTAACGAGGATCTATTGGAGGGCAAGTCTGGTGCCAGCAGCCGCGGTAATTCTAGCTCCAATAGCGTATATTAAAGTTGTTGCAGTTAAAAAGCTCGTAGTTGGATCTCAGGCGCAGGCGGGCGGTCCGTCTCGCGCCGGTTCACTGCCCGTTGTCTCCTGCCCTACCGTCTGCCGGCTCTCTCCCACGGGTACTCTTCGCTGAGCGTCCTGTGTGGCCGGCGCGTTTACTTTGAAAAAATTAGAGTGTTCAAAGCAGGCCTCGGCTGCCTGAATAATGGTGCATGGAATAATGGAATAGGACCTCGGTTCTATTTTGTTGGTTTTCGGAACTGGAGGTAATGATTAACAGGGACAAACGGGGGCATTCGTATTGCGGCGTTAGAGGTGAAATTCTTGGATCGCCGCAAGACGAGCTACTGCGAAAGCATTTGTCAAGAATGTTTTCATTAATCAAGAACGAAAGTCAGAGGCGCGAAGACGATCAGATACCGTCGTAGTTCTGACCATAAACGATGCCGACTAGCGATCCGCAGGAGTTGCTTCGATGACTCTGCGGGCAGCTTCCGGGAAACCAAAGTGTTTGGGTTCCGGGGGAAGTATGGTTGCAAAGCTGAAACTTAAAGGAATTGACGGAAGGGCACCACCAGGAGTGGAGCCTGCGGGTTAATTTCACTCAACACGGCCAACACTGAAATGATTGACATACCGAGACCACTTTTCTGGGGTCTAATATGGAACTGGTGCTGGATCTAGACCCCCAGAAATCTGGGGTATGCCCCCTGTGGCTCGGTCTGTCTGCATCCAGTGTTCTGACAAGGGAATTGACGGAAGAGCACTATCAGGAGTGGAGCCTGAGGCCTAAATTAAATTAACACGCCAATACTGTAGAATGACTGTCAAAAAGAGAGCACCTTCGTGGGGTCTAATAGTGAACATATGCTGGAATTAGACCCTCGAAAATCTGGGGCTACCCTCTAAGTAACTTTATTGTCTCGCTAAAGGAATTGACGGAAGGGCACCACCAGGAGTGGAACCTGCGGCTTAATTTGACTGGACACACAAATACTGTAGAACGACTGACAAATCGAGAGCACTGCCGTTGGGTCTAATGATGAACGTACGCTGGTATTAGACTCACGGAAGACAAGTCAGCTCTCTAACACTCTAATGAAAGAACGCTACGGAAATCGTGTTTAACTCCGCAGAAACCGCAGATTTCATATACCTGGTCATTGACAAACAAAAGCCCTCAATAAATTCGTCTGGCCAAATAGTGAACGGGTGCTGGAAATAGACCATCTGAAGACAGGTCAGTTTTACCCTACTAATGACAGGGCGTTGCTACGGAAAACCAGCTCATATCGAGAGGAGCCGCAGACACTTTGGTTCACGTACCAGGCTGATAAGCCAATGGCGCGAGGCTACCATGTGGGGGATTACGGCCGAACCCTTGTAAGCCGCAATCCCGCCCAAAATCTCAGCACCACTGCAATGGGAGGCTCCTACCTTCTCGGGACCTGGGGCTTGCGCCCCAGCCCTATCCGGTAGAGCCGCAGTAAGAGGTCTTGCCGTCCGCCGATCAAAGCGGGCGGACAACTGCTTGATACTCACCTTATACGGCGATCGGGTGCGAAACCACCAACACAAGACTTAGTACCTGGTCGGGGTGTCGAAAACAGTAGAGCAGCCACCTCACTGTGAACTGTCGAGACTCAACCAATGACCATGAGAGCTGTCCGCACACCAAGCGAACAACATCTCTGTGACATTACCAGGCTTGTCCTCTGGCTAAATGCACTTCGGCTACGATTTCTACCTCTGTACGTTATCAGCCATATAACTATCATGCTGGACGCAGAAGAGATGCAGACCAGCGGACATTGCCCACCTGCCCCACTGTGTCAACACCCCAGGTGGCGGGGAATGCTAGGCGTACCATCTCTGCATAGAAGCCAAGAAAATAAAGGGAGAAAGAGACACCCCACTCACATGCAAATGCTACGTTTCTGGCAGGACGTGACGATCCTGGGATACAGACACACTGGACTGCCTCTCTTCCGGGTAAACCAGTCCATCTCATATATCATCTCACATATCATCATTGCACCCTATAGACACGAGTAGTGAAGACTCGATAGTCTTGTAAGACAACTTCCATAAGAGAGACAACTCTGATCATAAACAACTGCTGCCTTGCAGATAGTCTGGGGACAGCCAAAGGCTAAGGAGGGCATCCCTACAGAAACGCCTGTTAAAATCGGATGAGTTGGGCCGCAAGCCTAACAAAACAGTGCAACGTAAATCGCAGCATGATGACAGTACAACCGATTAGAAAAACGCATGGCGCTCATCCTGCGGAGTCCCGCCAGGCAGCGATAGTGCCGGGCCTCACGCCTCGAAGGGGCCCAGCCTTGACTACTGGTGGTCACCCACCCATGTGTCGTGGAGTCAAGGCACATGGCTATGGGGCAACTTCTATTGACCAAAACCTCAAGACCCTCAAAATACTACAGTGGAATGCGGAGGGAGTCATTAACAAAAAACTTTCCTTAACACATCACCTGCATGAAGGTAAGATTGACGTGGCATGTATCCAGGAAACGCACCTCAACAATAATCATAAATTCTCAATCAGAGGATACCAGACCTTCCGTCTAGATAGAGAAGGCCACAAAGGAGGGGTCCTGATATTGATAAGAAACTGCATACCGAGTAGCGTGGTATCTGTCAATCACACCGGACAAGCAGAAATTGTAGGAGTTGACATAATGGCTCAAGAGACGAAGCTCCGCATTTTCAATCTGTACGGACCACCAAATAGAGACCTATCGCTCTCGAGTATGGAGGTCAGAGACTCCAACTGAATAGTAGTTGGAGATTTCAACAGCCACTCGGAGAGATGGGGATACTCTGACACAGACAGCAGAGGTGACGAAGTGGAAGATTGGGAGATAGATGCAAATCTCTCCCTAATCAATAGGCCGGAGGATAGCCCTAGCTTCTATTCAAGAACATGGCATACCACCTCGACTCCAGATTTGGCCTTCTCCACACAGGACATACACCATAAAATAGACCGCCAGGTGCTAAACCAACTGGCAGGTAGCGACCACAGGCCGATCAGGCTAACCATTGACATGGAAGTAGGCCCACAGGAAACAAAACCGCTCCCACGTTGGAATTACAAACGAGCCGACTGGGACAGATTTGCAATCCTGACAGATGGGCGGTGTGAAACCATCAACACACGAAACACCAAAATGAAGCCCATGGTGGAGAGCCTAAGCAAGGCAATAATGCAAGCCGCCACTGAAACCATCCCAAGAGGAGCTAGGAAAAACTATAAGCCCTACTGGAATGATGAGTTGCAGAAAGTGGAAGATGCAGTAACAATTGCTAGGAACATGGCAGAGCGAGAAAAATCCATGGAGGCAAACATCGCCCTCAAAGCCGCCACGGCGAAGTACAAACACACTCTCAAGCAAACAGCAAGAGAAAGCTGGAAAAATAAAACGGAAAGTCTAAACCTGGACAAAGACGGGAACAAGCTATGGAAGCTAGTCAGAGCCATGAACGACGAAACCCCGTCAAATAAACAAATTACTATCAAGCAGGGCGAGAACTTGATCATAGGTAAGAAAGCCGCAAACGCCTTTGTCGATCACTATGCCAGAGCAAACCACATCGAGGTCCCTGCAGATAAGCATACAGACATTAGCGAAGAGCTAAAGGGGCACGAAAACATGAATACGGCACCTGAAGAGCACATGATGGCCAAATTAACAATGCGCGAAATGGAAGAGGTTATGAGAACACTAAAAAAAAGGAAATCTCCCGGAAAAGACGGGATAACAAACGAAATGCTGATGGGGCTGGGCCAAACAGCGAAGAGGAAACTGCTATCGGTCCTGAACCAAAGCTGGAAGGTGCTTGGTTCGATCTCCATCACAGCTCCGGCCGTTAGCCCGGGGCAGCAAACCCCTAGAAAATGCAGGAGAAAGCAGATCCTTACATAAAATGCATGATGAAGTCGGATGCAAAGGGTCGACAGGCTCAAAATAAAAACCCCAGTGCAACGCACACCGCCTTGGGGTTAGAGAAATAAGGCGAACGCAAAAAAAAAAACAACACAAAAAAAATACAAATTTTGTATCAGTCAGTGAACAAAAGCTGACAAAGAGTCTATTCCGTCTCTAAATGGCGGCTCTGGAAACAGGCTGCACTATAGTAGTCTCACCAAGTGAATAACGATGGCAGTTAAAAGCCAAAACCGGTACCCAACAAAGTCAGTTGAAAAGTATTGGACCTAAACACACAGATATCGCGGCCTCGCTGTAAGCTACGTCACTGCGTCACATCGTCTTTTACAGGACGAACGCCGAAGAAGAATCAGACAGAATTAGTATATGATGTGTATTAGTCAAATGCTGTTTAAACTCACTCCGAGCGCATGAGCTGCAGTGGTCAGCGACCCATAGCTGACTGCTAGCTTCAGGGCCAGCGAACCAGAGCTGCCAAGACCCTTATACACCTCCATGCGGTGATTCCGGATAACAGGCTGCAACAGAGCAGACTGGCTACGGAGAAGGGATAGAAGAGGGAATGCTAACCCGGTACTCAAAAATGCTTCCTGGGGTCGGATGTGTTGGACCGAAAGGTGCAAACATCGCAGTCAAGCTGTAAACTACGACACAACGCATTCCGTTCTCTGGACTACTTTCTGCTACTTAAGCCCTTTTAGGGTTTGGTAGCGGAAGATTGAGGACGAACGAAGCCAAGCCAAGCCAAACTCATTCCAGTATTTTGCCTTGGAGTACCATGTTGGACTGTTGACTTTATTCAGGCCATCTCTCCATCTCATTGGTGGACGTCCGAGTGGACTTTTAAAACTGTCAGCGCGCCATTTTTCGTGTCCATCTGTTGTCAGATCACATGCTCATCACATGCCCAGCGAATCTGCATTTTTTAAATAGCGTAGTATCTTTCCAGAAGCACTCTCTGACGATGTACATGAAGCTGCTACTAGCATGCATATCAGGTACAGGATGCGGGGACGGCTTGGGCTAGTGGTTTCGTGACACGGCTCACAATGCGAAGGTTCTTGGTTCGATCCCCCTCACAGCACCGGCCGTTACCCCGTGAAAGCAAACTCTTAGAAAATGCAGGAGGAAGCAGACCCTTACATAAAATGAATGCTGAAGTCGGATGCACTGGGCCGACAGGCGCAAAATAAAAACCACAGTGCAACCGCTTTGAGGATTAGACAAAAAAGCGAATGCAAAAAAAAATTTTTTTTTATGTACAGGACGAAAGGTATTTCAGTGCGAGACACCTGAAATCTTTCACGAAGATGTTTTAG
Organism: Ariolimax columbianus; assembly: GCA_036924085.1. NCBI lineage: Eukaryota > Metazoa > Mollusca > Gastropoda > Stylommatophora > Arionidae > Ariolimax > Ariolimax columbianus. The sequence goes on along the minus strand of JAVGWX010000004.1, from coordinate 88,687,959 downwards.
GCCCCGATCTTGGATCTCCTGTTCGTTTAGCGACTGCGCCCTTAACACCGGCTCAGAACAAGATATCTGATCCCCCATAATTAAGGTTTCGACGACGGGCAGTAACGATCAACTCGAGAAATACAGTCGTACTCTTCCAGCTTGCTTTTAGGAAGTGGTACATTGAACCAAAAATTACCGTACAGAATAAACGTCTCCAGGCAGTCGATAGTCTCACCTACCTTGACAGTACCCTCACTAGAGAGGACTGTGAGGTTAACAGCCGGATTACAAAGACGAGCTCCGAGTTTGGGAGGCGCCAAGCAAATGGCTGAAGCCAGCATGTCACCAATGTCGCCACCAAGGTTAAAGTACATCGTGCGAAACATTGACTGTGTAAAGCAGACAGCTAAATCGTTCTCACTGGAGATGTGTGTAGGTTGCTCAGGATCAGGTGGTAGGATGTAGTAAGCAATTATGAAATTCTTTAGACTAACATGTTTAGCATCAATACGATTCTGCAGAAAGCCTAGATAAGGTGGACGGAAATGTTACTCGCATGTCCGATGAACGCATCGCCCAGCAGCTGTTATTTTGTTAGCTCAGAACAGGTAGACGCTTATTAGGAGAGCAGAAGAAACGCTACAGAGACTCATTGAAAGTGTCTCTGAAAAACTTAAACATTGATGTTACCTAGTAAAAGTTGCTTGCACATAACTCGAGTTAGCATAACCCCAGGTCCTCAGATCGCAGAGCAAAACTCCATCACGAAGGTTCTCAGTAGGCGTGTCACCCAAAAAAGCAGAACGCACGACGACCTCACAGTGGACTCCTCACGTGAGTATCCCAATTGCATGGGGAAAAAATAAATGAAAAAAAAATGTTAAAAGTTGATTAAAGTTAAGTTTAATCAAAATTTTAACATGGGTATGATCAGATATCGCGCCGAGATGAGAACACAAATAAAACCTACGTTATGACCAATAGGCCTTCACCGGGGACAACAATTAACAACAAAGCTGAACTAGCAAATGAATATATAATTAAAAAAAGGTCTACTTATCTGATATAGTGTCTGTCGTCACGACTAGTTGGGTCGGAAGCTCGATTGACAATGAAGGACTGTGGTCAAATAAGGTGGCCAGGAGATTGTAAGAAGTGAGGGGGAAAGGCCCAGAAACGCCAATGGCAGCCAAATATGGAAAAGGAAAATAGTGATCCAAGCGGGGGGAACCAAAAGAAAGTGATATAAGTGGGGTGGGGGGGGGGGGTTGATATAAGAAGGGGGGGGGGAGACATATAAGAAAGGGGGATGGGAGCGCAAAGGAAGGCACATAGATGGAGGGCCAGTAGGAGATTTTAAGAAAAGGTATGGAAGATATTAATGCCATTGGGTTGGAGGCAACCCATGCCGGAGATAAGTCTATCCCGATTACAGCAACGTCTGCCGTGCCAAGATTGATCATTATAGCCAAGCCATATGAGAGCAGAACTCGCAACACAAGTCTGATGCTGTCGTCGTCTTTCTTGCTATAGGCTATTATTATACGAAGTCATTGAATGATATTTTACGCCTGATTTCTGTATTGTGAATTCAGTGCCATTGAGCGGCTGTCAGTGTGCTTCTATCTATTGCCCTTTGAGCAACTGGAAAGTTTCATAAAGAGGCCAACTGTAGTGGTGGCGCTTTACTGACTGCCGCTGGGGTGAAACATGGTTAAAAATAATACAAGCCTGACAATGAGGGAGGGAACTGATCTCACAATAGAGAATATCTTTTATACCAAGTCTAGGGGAAAGGAGACTAACGTCTAGTCAGAGAAAACATACTGATTAGGCAATGTTAGTCAGGGTTAGGTAGTCGTGATATACTGACCAGACCCAATCCGCACTACACCACCCCCCACAACGCTAATAACAACCTCAGAAAATCAACTGCAGGAACATATAAATCGTAATGAGGTTTACATGGATCACAATATGAAAATCAACATAGAGAAAACCGAAGTTATGACATTGCAAGAAAAGAAATAGAAACAACAATATTCATACAAAACCATCAGGTAAAACAGGTGAACATTTTAAGTACCTGGATAACAGAATCCCAGCAGATGGAAAAAGCGACACCGAAATACAAAACAGTTGTAATAAAGCAAGTCAAAGCATTGGGAAAATGCCTCAGATATTACTACGCAAACACGCTACAATGAATACAAAAAGAACACTATACAACACAATATTCCTACCGACATTGTGATATCAGTACCAGAATTGGACATTAACAAACAACGTTAAAAGAAACATCGTAACAACAGAGATGAAATGTCATCGCAGAATGCCTGGAGTAACAAGAATGAATATAATCAGAAACGAAGATATTAGGAGACAAGTAGGTACAACACCAGTGCTAGACTTCATCAAGAACCAACAAACCAAATGGTTCGGCCACATGACACATCAAACACCAGATAGTATCTCTCAGAAAGCAATGCTATACAGATACAATGGATACAAAGTCAAGGGCCGAAAACGCAAAAGATGGATAGCAGTAAAGTTCCACGTGTAAAAAAAACATAATAGGACCCGGTCAAGAAACCTTTTCATAGTCTGACGTTGAAAGACCAAAGCAGGGCAAAAATGCGGAAGAAAAAAAAGAAAAAAAGAAAGATAGAAAGAAAGAAAGACCAGACTGCTGTAACAAAGTCTGTATCCAGGAGCAGAAACAAAGACGGAAGTTACTATTCTTGATTAATGTGTCACCTGACCCTGATTACTTTTATGTTCATAACTTGACTTAACGTCTTTACACCGGTTTAGAAGACTCTGTAACTTAACTTAACGTCTTTATACTGGTTTAGAAGACTCTGTAGAGTCTGTATACAACCAGTTTCTTAGAGAATGGTTAACTGATGTGCGAGTCCATCTTAATAGACCCAAACACTACCGCAAAGTAGACTCACAGCCTGTTAGACGCCATCTATGCTGCTTTTAACAAACCACCTAACCATGGCCGGTGTTATGCCATGCCATACGGATAGTCGCTTCTTACGACATGCTCTCCGTGGGGCAGTGGTGCTATTCATGTTTTTGCCATAAACAAAGAGCCCAGCGGACGACTCGGGACCAGTCTCTATCTCCGTCACAGCCTTTCTTCTGTCGCCTTTAACCACAATCACTGAGGTGCAGAGCTCTTTACCTGGCCCTTATTATTGTGGTTACGACAATCAGGTGTGTTACAGTGTGTTTTAATTGGCCCAGTCGTATTTTTCACACCTGCAGCCAGCGTCAATCGCAACCAGGTCTCCTAGGAACTCGCCTAGTTCAGTTTAACATTTCAGAAAGACGAGGTTATCGCTCGACGTATCAGCCAACCCCGCCTTGGATACGACATTGTTCAGAGCGTGTTTGATGTTCAAACTGGCACTTGGATATTTTCGTGCGGGCAATCAGGTGGAGCAGGAGGCAACGGTAAATTGGTTACTTTTCATCATAATCACCATCCCTTCACATTAATATCTTGACTTAACTATTCGCCATTATCGCCATCCTCTTACGTTAATGTCTTGACTTAACTGATCGCCATTATCTCCATCCCATCACATTAATGTCTTGACTTATCGCCAATATCGCCATCTCCTCACATTAATACCTTGACTTAATTGTTCGCCATTATCGCCATCCCTTCACATTAATGTCTTGACTTAATTGTTCGCCATTATCGCCATCCCTTCACATTAATGTCTTGACTTAATTGTTCGCCATTATCGCCATCCCTTCACATTAATACCTTGACTTAATTGTTCGCCATTATCGCCATCCCTTCACATTAATATCTTGACTTAACTATTCGCCATTATCGCCATCCACTCATATTACAACTGTTGCAACTGTAAATCGTATTAAAATGAAACCGGACCTAACTGCACCAAGTGAACATACGTTAGATGCGCATGATCACGTTACGTCTGATAAGGAGGTCCCATACTAACCGTCAAGTTTGCGAAGTTTCGTTATCCTCTGTCTCATAGTTTCCTCAGTAGACCGTTGAAAACATGACGGTGTGATAAGGAATGCGTTCAGAGTTGATCCGCGAGCGGTGATTCGGCTTCGAACAGCTGAAGGATGTCGTCAAGTTGACATTCATCGCATAATGCAGGCAGTGTTTGGTGACAAAAGTGTGGCGAACGTAAGCTCCGGCGACGGTCCACTCAAATTGATGCATAAATTTTGGCGATGGCAGCTTCTGACGCAACAATATGCGCCTGACCTGGTCTCTGACGATCTTTAACTAACTCACGTCCTTCTTTAAACATCGTTGTCCTGTTCTTCGGCACACTTTTGTCACTATACACTGCCTGCATTCTGCGATGAATGTCAACTGGTCGACATCCTTCAGTTATTAGAACTCTGGACGGATTCCATATCACACTCGCCATGTTTCAAACCGTCTGGTGAGGAAACTATGAGTTGGAGGATAATTACATTTTGCAAACTTGACGGTTGGTATGTGCTGTTTACAACAGAAGTGATGTCATCATGCGCATCGTACGTATGTTAATTTGGTGCAGTTAGGTCCGGTTTCGTTTGAACACGCCTCGTATATTACACCGATTCACCATTATCGTCATCCCCTTTCATTAATATCTTTGCTTTACTCTGTCATCCACGTGTGTCGTTGCGAGGCGTGGGGAGCTTATGTTAACTTTCCCGAGTCAAGTGGGTTGTGTCGGTTGTTTGTAAAGCCGTGTTGTAGGATGTCTGCTGTCATCTAACTATCTGCCGGTAGGTCGTCATCGTGCCTTGTATCCTAACCCACTTGTGCTGTATGCGCGCATTGGTAGTTAATCAGGTTGTATTTTCACGAGAGAACTGAACCATCACATTTTCTTTCTCGATATGTATTCAGAACAGCCGGCCTAATGTGTCTAGCAAAGAGAAGAATTCGATATAATGTAATACACGTTTATAAGATAATCAAAGGAAAGGATAAATTAGACTATATAAGGTTTTTTTCTTCAAATTACAACGGGCTACAAGATCAAGAGAGCACAACTGAAAATTAATTAAAGAAACGTCCAGATTAGTTATTAGAAAATAATTGTGTAGTCAGAAAATGGTGAAGGATTGGAATGCACTGCTATAGGAAATAGTGGGTGCAGGGTCAATTAATGCATTCAAAAATAGATTGGAAGCAGGTGGTTATTTTTAGATCACGTTGAGTAGAAGAAAACGGTTGTATATAGACTCTGTAGAGCCTTCTAAATCAGTATAAATAAGTTATAGGGTAGTTATAATAATATTCATAGTGTAAAATTTAAGCGAAGCTGCTGCGGTACTAAAGGTGAAATTTGGATTTTAAATAACATATATGCATTTGTATAGATCATTTTCTACCAGGACAGAGGTCATACGTTTAGTTTCTGGCCCCGTATAGTATCAAAGTAATTCATATACATGTTGTAATCAACTCTTATTTCTAATGTTATCTTCGATGGTTGAGGCATGTTTTACCGCATGGAAGATGAAGGGCCGCCAAAGGATATTCTCTATGGGTAGCCTGCCATTGGAGTTAGAAGAATCAGCCGTCCCACACTGCTATTCAATGACATATGCAAGAGGTGAATGACGTCGTGCTACATCTCATCTTAGGGCTGGGAAAAAATACTCAGGATCGAATTGTTTGGAGACAGTCAGTTGGAGAGAGCATAGTTGCCGTTGACGCTCGTAGAGGTCTTCTGGCTGCAGAGAAAAGAGAAAGACTGAAGAGATCAAGGAACACGCAGGCAAACCAGCCTCCTCAGTATGGTTGTACGATATGTGGCAGGGACTGTCACTCGCGGATCGGCCTTTACAGCCTTAGCAGACAGTGTCGAAATACAGGAGACAGAGCTAGACAAAACTCACAAGGCGCCATGCGCATGGTCTATTGAGATTGAGACGTCTATAATGATGATAATTTATAATATATTCATTTCTCATTGTATCTCACCGTAACACAAATGGCTTTTCTCAGACATTTCATCTCACACGTTGAATATTCCTTTCCTGTGCCCTTGATAAGGACCACAATTGACACTGGTAGCACGGAGTTTATATGAAAAAATAAAATGTATGAGTTGTTTTGTTGCCAAGCTAAAGTCCGGGTGTACAGGGAGTGGTGACAGCTGGTAAGTCGGTGTAGAGGTTGTCTGACATCTTGTTTCGATTTCTCTACCAAGCCTTCAATAACAACGTTTCTAACAGTCATAAAACATCTTCTTGTGTTTGATTGTGGGTGGTTATAACTTAAATGCTGACTGTTATCTTTTTTGTAAAGCGTAAGATACGTTATGATAAACAGTAGAGTTGAATAGATGCGTACTACCCGTTACAAAGGTCGGATCACGAAGCGATAAACAGAGTGCCATCTAGTCAGGGCAGACGCATTCTGTTCTTTCATTTGTACTTCTTCTTCTTTGTCGTCGTTCTTCTTCCTATTTTTTTTATCTTTTTCTTCTTCTTCTTCTTCTTCTGCTTCATTTTCTTTCACTTCTGCTTTCTTCTGTTTCCACTTTTTAATTCATCATCTTCTTCTTTTCTCTACTCTTTATTTCATCCTTATCACCATCTGCTTCTTCCTCTTCCTTTTCTTCATTGAATTTAATTTTTTCCTCGAGCTTGCACCGTTTGGCGACATTGCATTCCCAATTATTAAATCAAAGACAGTTTATGTACAATTATCCACGAATAAGGACACACAGTTCTTGAGGGTTCTCGCTGACTCTACAATCTACTGAAGATGTTGAAATCTTCGAACTCTGATAACCACATATAGATCATATCATCAACTTTGTTAGCATTGGTTAACGAGTTATTCCGACTGTAGGTTCCTAAATCGGGTAAATGTTCACACTATATTAATGATTTCTCTTATCGTTTAAGACACACTCAAAGTTCTTCTTCTTCCTCTTCTTCTCCTTCGATCATTTAATTATATTCTTCTAGCCTGGTGAGGTTCACGAAGGAGACTGCGTGTGTCTTCGCCGGTCCCCCACATCTTTTCTAGCATGTCTCCCTTGGGCCAGGCTGCCTCTCTTTGGTCTGAATAACTAGGGTAGTCCTACAAGATACGGTTTAGTGTTTGTTAGGGTGGTCCGAAAATCGCATGTGTCGTTGTCTCTAGAGCCATTCTTGTATAGATGGGCCTTGAGTCTGCAATGTCTGAAGATCTTTGTCTGCTAATTTTCTGGCTTGTATTCTTTATGCTGGTCTCTATGTTCCATCCCTATGGATCGTTTGATGGGTGTTTTTGCTTCTTTATAGCTCTGTAGATGATGAGTCTGCGTGTTGCCACTTCCGGCTTATGCGAGTTCGTGTACCTTCTCATTTCGAAGATGGACTGAATCCACTGTAGGACTAATCTGTTTTTTTGTGATAGCAATCCGATGTTATATTTTTGTATTGGTTGGGACTTGAGATGGCTTAGCGTACGCTTCTGGAGTCTGTCAGAATGATCGTTTTCCTTGTTGTGTTTTGGCTGATAAGAATCTGAGCTGCAGTATGTATATCTGTTACTTCAGTTCTACCATTAGTACAGGTCTCCCCTGCTGGTTTGCAATGATTCTCTATGTCACCGCTGTGGTGTATGATGCAGATCCTACTGCCTCCTCCTATTGCACTCTCCGGTGCCGAAAGATCTGTGTACACACATGCAATCTTCAAATATCGTCAGTCCATTCTACAGGCTAGAATCTGATCGATTTTCCATGATCTCTAATTAGAATCCTCTGAGTTCTCATTAGTTTTCTTCCTTCTTTATTAATAAACCATACATATTTCCCAGGTCTATCTACTCAGATTAGGGGCACTATGTCTGGTGAGGTCCATCTACTCAGATTAGGGGCACTATGTCTGTTGAGGTCCATCTACTCAGATTTGAGGGCACCATGTCTGTTGAGGTCCATCTACTCAGATTAGGGGCACTATGTCTGTTGAGGTCCATCTACTCAGATTTGAGGGCACTATGTCTGTTGGGTCCATCTACTCAGATTTGAGGGCACTATGTCTGGTGAGGTCAATTCACTCAGATTTGAGGGCGCTATGTCTGGTGAGGTCCATTCTCTCAGATTTGAGGGCGCTATGTCTGGTGAGATCCATTCACTCAGATTTGAGGGCACTGTGCTTGCTCACAAAAGTCTAGATTAATGTGTGTGTAAGTGTGTGTTTATTGAAATCGGGATTAAAATGTAAATATGCATGCGTGTATGTGAATATAAGCCCGCTTTAATGTGTAAATGCGTGTGAGGTCCTGTATGTTTTTAAACATGTTCAATGTGTACATTAGTGTTATCCCGTGTATCTTTAGGCGGGTTTAATGTGTACACGTGTGTAGTCTTGCGTGGCTTTAAACTCTTTTAATATGTACACTTGCGTGTCGTCTCGCATCTTGAAACAAATTTATTGTGTACATGCTTGTATTTGTAAAAATAAACCCGGCTGAATGTGTTCGCGTGTGTTGTCTCGCGTGTCTTTGAACCTATTAAATGTGTAGTCGTGTGTGTTGTTGCCTCGTGTGTTATTAAACATATTTAGTGTGTACGTGTGTGTGTGTGTTGTTTTGTGTTCTTTTAGACAAGTTTAATGCATTTATATGTGTGTGTTGTCTCGTGTGTTTCTAGACATGTTTAATGCGTTCATATGTGTGTGTTGTTTCGTGTGCGTTTAGACATGTCACATGCGTTCACGTATGTGTGTTGTATCGTGTGTTTTTAGACATGTTTAATGCGTACATATGTGTGTGTTGTCTCGTGTGTTTTTAAACATGTTGAATATGTTTTCTCTCATGTGTTTAAGCACCTAAGCTGTATACATGTTTACGTTGCTAACTATAGCTCCTCTCTATAGAATAAAAAAACACACCGTGTCCTTAACGACATTGTCAGACAAAAGGCCTCCCGCAAACAGGGAACACAGGTAACACCAATAGGTAAGGCACGTTAAAAAGGTAACACTGTGCTACAGGTGCAAAAGATACGTTCACATCCTGTTCTAGAAGTGGCCTGTGACCTGCGGATTCTTTTAACAGCTTATCTGTGACGATATTTACGTGTCCTGATAACCTTTTGGTTAGCTTAGAGTAACCCTTTCATATATGCTTCCTTATTATGGCGTTATCAATGTAGGTCCGTGGATTCGTTCAGTGTCTCTCTGCGTGTGTCTCATGCCCCTTAGGGGACCCTGTTGTTGTTGTTGAATGCCCACAATGTGTAGGATTACATTACTCTTATGTTGTTGTTGTTGTTGTTGTTGTTTGCGAATGCCCACAATGAGTGCGCTCTAAAAAGGACGTTACGTTTAAGTAACACACATCAAGAGTGTGCTGAGGAAGGTGTACCGGGATCCTCCAGGTGGTTGTGTTATGCTCGACTTCATCTGCGTGTCGCTCACTACTACGAGGGTTACATCGATCCCTCACCTCGTTAACCAGACCGTTTCCAGGGTGGGCTGCGAGGAACACGAGGTGACGGTCTTGGCCAGTATGTTTTGCCTGGCCCTGACTAACATGTCTGATCAGTATGTTGTGCCTGGCCCTGACTAACATGTCTGATCAGTATGCTGTGCCTGGCCCTGACTAACATGTCTGATCAGTATGTTGTGCCTGGCCCTGACTAACATGTCTGATCAGTATGTTGTGCCTGGCCCTGACTAACATGTCTGATCAGTATGTTGTGCCTGGCCCTGACTAACATGTCTGATCAGTATGTTGTGCCTGGCCCTGACTAACATGTCTGATCAGTATGTTGTGCCTGGCTAGTCGTTAGTCTTCCACCACTACTCTTATGTTAGTTTAGTTAGTTATCCATCAGTAGAAGTTGGCGACTGTGCATTCTCATGAGATGTCCAAACCAATATATTTTCTACCTGGAAATATATTCGATACAAGAAGTAGATCTACCAGCGTTGTAAGCCATCAGTAGAAGTTGGCGACTGTGCATTCTCATGAGATGACCAAACCAATATATTTTCTACCTGGAAATGTAATCGATACAAGAAGTAATGCCGACCATACTTCGATTGGCATTGTTCTCCTATGTGCGCCCTGCAAAGGACGTTTAGTGCCAGGTTGTCGTAGCTTTCTTTACATCCGGAGCGTGCTGATGAAGGTGGCTGGGGGTCTTTCATGCGATTGTGCTTCGCTTGGCTTCATCTGCGTTTCGCTCACTACTACATGGATCACATCGATCTCCCATCTCGTTAGCCAGTCTGCCACGAAATCGGCCTGTTTACAGGGAGAGTTGTGGGCCTTTGCCAGTAAATTTTACCTGACCCTACTAACATGTCTGATCAGTATGTTGTGCCTGACCCTGACTAACATGTCTGATCAGTATGTTGTGCCTGACCCTGACTAACATGTCTGATCAGTATGTTGTGCCTGACCCTACCAACATGTCTGATCAGTATGTTGTGCCTGACCCTGACTAACATGTCTGATCAGTATGTTGTGCCTGAAACCTGACTAACATATCTGATAAGTATGTTGTGCCTGACCCTGACTAACATATCTGATCAGTATGTTCTGCCTGACCCTGACTAACATGTCTGATCAGTATGTTGTGCCTGACCCTACCAACATGTCTGATCAGTATGTTGTGCCTGATCCTACCAACATGTCTGATCAGTATGTTGTGCCTGACCCTACCAACATGTCTGATCAGTATGTTGTGCCTGACCCTACCAACATGTCTGATCAGTATCTTGTGCCTGACACCTGACTAACATATCTGATCAGTATGTTGTGCCTGACCCTGACTAACATATATGATCAGTATGTTCTGCCTGACCCTGACTAACATGTCTGATCAGTATGTTGTGCCTGACCCTACCAACATGTCTAATCAGTATGTTGTGCCTGACCCTACCAACATGTCTGATCAGTATGTTGTGCCTGACAGTATGTTGTGCCTGACCCTACCAATATGTCTGATCAGTATGTTGTGCCTGACACCTGACTAACATATCTGATCAGTATGTTCTGCCTGACCCTGACTAACATGTCTGATCAGTATGTTGTGCCTGACCCTACCAACATGTCTGATCAGTATGTTGTGCCTGACCCTACAAACATGTCTGATCAGTATGTTGTGCCTGACCCTACCAACATGTCTGATCAGTATGTTGTGCCTGACCCTACCAACATGTCTGATCAGTATGTTGTGCCTGACCAGACGTTCGTCTTCCTCTCCATTACATTGATAAATATTATTATTTTATTTTTTCTTACACTTAACCTTCTGTTTCTTTTTATTATTATTCTCAGCTCTTTTTTATTTTATTTCCACCTGTTCTTTCCCTTCTACCTGTTCTTTCACTTCTACCTGTTCTTTCACTTCTACATGTTCTTTCACTTCTACCTGTTCTTTCACTTCTACCTGTTCTTTCACTTCTACCTGTTCTTTCACTTCTACCTGTTCTTTCACTTCTACCTGTTCTTTCACTTCTACCTGTTCTTTCACTTCTACCTGTTCTTTCACTTCTACCTGTTCTTTCACTTCTACCTGTTCTTTCACTTCTACCTGTTCTTTCACTTCTACCTGTTCTTTCACTTCTACCTGTTCTTTCACTTCTACCTGTTCTTTCATTTCTACCTGTTCATTTACCTGTTCTTTTATTTCTTCTTTTTCATGACATCTCAGACTGATATATGCGTTAGTTCACGATGCCTAAGGACAATAAAAATCAGAATTTCGTTGTCAAAGAATTTATTTAGAGAGACCCGGAGAGTCCTGACACCAGGCAGCATTAATATTACCCTACCAAATATGATCCTGATCACATATGTATAGTCTGTGGCGTTGTACGGTTCTGAAATATGGACAATAAATACATGAGAGGAAAAATACTTGGAGGTCTTTGAGATGTGTTACTGAAAGATGACTAAAGTGAGCAGAACAGAGAGGAAATGAAACGAAATGGTGTGGACGGAAGTGAGATAGAGAAGAAAGCTACTACAAAATATACCCAACAACAACAAAAACGACTGGCCTGGTTGGGTCACAATCTACTTCAGTGAAGGAAGTCTTGGAAGACAAAACATAAGGAAAGAGAGGAAGGGGCAGACCAAGAAATACCTTTGTGACACAAGCAAGAAGAAACATGGCGGGGAAGACTAATGCTGAGCTGAAGACGGCCGCAACCGGCAGACAGAAATGGTAGAAGAGAATCCTGACTTTGGAAACCAGTTGCAGAACTAAATGACTTAGTTATGATCTTATGACTAGGCCAATGCACACGAAGCATTGGCTCACGAGGGATGAAGATGCTGAACAGTAAGTTGTAGCAGTCAGCGGCCCAAAGCTGACTTTTAGCATCAGGACCAGCGATGCAGAGCTGCCAAGATCCTTCTACACCTCCACGCAGTGATCCTGGATGACAGGCTGCAACAGAGCAGGCTGGCTAGCGACAATGGATCGAAGTGGGACGGCTAAACCGGAACACAAAAATGCTAGCTGAAGTCTGATGTATCGAACCGAAAGGTGCACATATCTCAGTCAAGTCGTTAACTACGACACAACGCATTCTGTTCTCTTGACAACATCCTGCTACTTGCAAAACTCATTTCATGACCCGCTAGCGGGAGTTTGAGAACACACGACAAAGAGGAAGAAGTTAACTGAATGATATTCTCGGTAGTTGTTCTTTTCCGAGACTAAACCTAGGAGGCGGTAGGTGGCGTATTGGATACCCATTTCATTATGTGTCCCAATGTTTTTACCCGAACATTAGCTAACATCTTGCTCTTTTCGACTGTCATCTTGCACAGGACTTTCAAACTGATCACCAGAATAAGACCGGGGGACGCTTACACCATACATACGGGATTCGAATACCACACCGTCTTGCGCTAACGTTTCTTGTTTTCGACAGTCTTTTAACTCCGCAATAACTACCCGATTTATTTCCCTCGAAAACTTGTCAGCCTGCGGGAAGATGATCTCGACACCACACAGTTAAACAGATATCCGACCCACCAACATATATCCGACCCACCAATAGATATCCAACACCCCAACATATATCCGAGCCCCCAACATATATCTGACCCACCAACATATATCTGACCCACAAATAGAAATCCGACCCACTAATAGAAATCCGACCCACCAATAGATACCCGACCCTCCAACATATATCCGACCCACTAACATATATCCGACTCACCAATGTATATCCAACACCCAAACATATATCCGACCCACCATCATATATCTGACCCACAAATAGAAATCCGACCCACCAATAGGTATACGACCCACCATCATATATCCGACCGACCATCATATATCCGACCCACAAACAGAAATCCGACCCACCAACAGATATCCGACCCACCAACAGATATCCGATCCACCAACATATACCCGACCCACCATCATATATCCTACCAACCAACAGATATCCCCCAATATATACCCCACCCGCAAATTACGGGACCCAGGTGTTAACAAACAAGCACAAACACATTAGGGCACTAGAACAGTTGTAAAACCAGGGCAATTAAAGCTCGATACTTTGACGCGAGATTACCAGGGGCGCATACGTGTAATCAGAGAGACAAGAGAAGCCATTGACCCCAACGTGTAATCAGAGAGACAAGAGAAGCCAATGGTGTAAACGTGTAATCAGAGAGACAAGAGAAGCTAGGGGCCCAAACGTGTAATCAGAGAGACAAGAGAAGCCAGGGGCCCAAACGTGTAATCAGAGAGACAAGAGAAGGCGGGCGTCGAACACCAGTGTCTAGAAATCACGAAGCTTAATCTAGCCTCCTAATCTTACCTTCAAGGGTATGCTAAGATGGAAGGAAAGTTATTAAAACAAAGAAACAGTCTTAGCATAGATTCGGAGGTCCATTGATTGATAAATAGATGTCCAGACATATAGACAGATACAATATATATATATATATATATATATATATATATATATATATATATATATATATATATATATATATATATATATATATATATATATATAGTAATGGTGAATAAGAACATTTGGTTGATATATTGCTTTGTCGGTTGATTGATTGATAAATCGATTAGTTAATGTAGTTATTTGTCGTTCCAAGTGAAGCATACCACTATAGCTGGCCATCTTTTAGTAACACTCTCTCCGAACATTTACAGCAGGGGGCCTTGGCCGGTGTCAGACTAACTACTTACACCTCCTAAAAAAATGTCAACATCGATATTCAGACATGATTTATAGATAACATGTTACTCTCATTACTGCAACCTTGATCACGCAGATTCTCAACTTATAATCCTATTTTCTCAAATTATAATCTCACTTTCTCAACTTATAATCGAACTTTCTCAACTTATAATCCCACTTTCTCAACTTATAATCCCCCTTTCTCAACTGATAATCTCACTTTCTCAACTTATAATCGAACTTTCTCAACTTATAATCTCACTTTCTCAACTTATAATCCCACTTTCTCAACTTATAATCCCCCTTTCTCAACTTATAATCCCACATTCTCAACTGATAATCTCACTTTCTCAACTTATAATCCCACTTTCTCAACTTATAATCCCCCTTTCTCAACTGATAATCCCACTTTCTCAACTTATAATCGAACTTTCTCAACTTATAATCCCACATTCTCAACTGATAATCTCACTTTCTCAACTTATAATCCAACTTTCTCAACTTATAATCCCCCTTTCTCAACTTATAATCCCACATTCTCAACTGATAATCTCACTTTCTCAACTTATAATCCCACTTTCTCAACTTATAATCCCACTTTCTCAACTTATAATCCCACTTTCTCAACTTATAATCCCACATTCTCAACTGATAATCTCACTTTCTCAACTTATAATCCCACATTCTCAACTGATAATCTCACTTTCTCAACTTATAATCCCACATTCTCAACTGATAATCTCACTTTCTCAACTTATAATCCCACATTCTCAACTTATAATCCCACTTTCTCAACTTATAATCCCCCTTTCTCAACTTATAATCCCACATTCTCAACTGATAATCTCACTTTCTCAACTTATAATCCCACTTTCTCAACTTATAATCCCCCTTTCTCAACTGATAATCTCCCTTTCTCAACTTATAATCCAACTTTCTCAACTTATAATCCCACATTCTCAACTGATAATCTCACTTTCTCAACTTATAATCCCACTTTCTCAACTTATAATCCCCCTTTCTCAACTTATAATCCCACTTTCTCAACTTATAATCCCACATTCTCAACTTATAATCTCCCTTTCTCAACTTATAATCCAACTTTCTCAACTTATAATCTCACTTTCTCAACTTATAATCCAACTTTCTCAACTTATAATCCCCCTTTCTCAACTTATAATCCCACATTCTCAACTGATAATCTCACTTTCTCAACTTATAATCCCACTTTCTCAACTTATAATCCCACTTTCTCAACTTATAATCCCACTTTCTCAACTTATAATCCCACATTCTCAACTGATAATCTCACTTTCTCAACTTATAATCCCACTTTCTCAACTTATAATCCCCCTTTCTCAACTTATAATCCCACATTCTCAACTGATAATCTCACTTTCTCAACTTATAATCCCACTTTCTCAACTTATAATCCCCCTTTCTCAACTGATAATCCCACTTTCTCAACTTATAATCGAACTTTCTCAACTTATAATCCCACATTCTCAACTGATAATCTCACTTTCTCAACTTATAATCCAACTTTCTCAACTTATAATCCCACTTTCTCAACTTATAATCCCACATTCTCAACTGATAATCTCACTTTCTCAACTTATAATCCCACTTTCTCAACTTATAATCCCACATTCTCAACTGATAATCTCACTTTCTCAACTTATAATCCCACTTTCTCAACTGATAATCTCACTTTCTCAACTTATAATCCAACTTTCTCAACTTATAATCCCACTTTCTCAACTTATAATCCCACATTCTCAACTGATAATCTCACTTTCTCAACTTATAATCCCACTTTCTCAACTTATAATCCCCCTTTCTCAACTTATAATCCCACATTCTCAACTGATAATCTCACTTTCTCAACTTATAATCCCACTTTCTCAACTTATAATCCCCCTTTCTCAACTTATAATCCCACTTTCTCAACTTATAATCCCCCTTTCTCAACTGATAATCCCACTTTCTCAACTTATAATCGAACTTTCTCAACTTATAATCCAACTTTCTCAACTTATAATCCCACATTCTCAACTGATAATCTCACTTTCTCAACTTATAATCCCCCTTTCTCAACTGATAATCCCACATTCTCAACTGATAATCTCACTTTCTCAACTTATAATCCAACTTTCTCAACTTATAATCCCCCTTTCTCAACTTATAATCCCACATTCTCAACTGATAATCTCACTTTCTCAACTTATAATCCCACTTTCTCAACTTATAATCCCACTTTCTCAACTTATAATCCCACTTTCTCAACTTATAATCCCACATTCTCAACTGATAATCTCACTTTCTCAACTTATAATCCCACATTCTCAACTGATAATCCCACTTTCTCAACTTATAATCCCCCTTTCTCAACTTATAATCCCACATTCTCAACTGATAATCTCACTTTCTCAACTTATAATCCCACTTTCTCAACTTATAATCCCCCTTTCTCAACTTATAATCCCACATTCTCAACTGATAATCTCACTTTCTCAACTTATAATCCCACTTTCTCAACTTATAATCCCCCTTTCTCAACTGATAATCTCCCTTTCTCAACTTATAATCCAACTTTCTCAACTTATAATCCCACATTCTCAACTGATAATCTCACTTTCTCAACTTATAATCCCACTTTCTCAACTTATAATCCCCCTTTCTCAACTTATAATCCCACTTTCTCAACTTATAATCCCACATTCTCAACTTATAATCTCCCTTTCTCAACTTATAATCCCACATTCTCAACTTATAATCTCCCTTTCTCAACTTATAATCTCACTTTCTCAACTTATAATCCAACTTTCTCAACTTATAATCCCCCTTTCTCAACTTATAATCCCACATTCTCAACTGATAATCTCACTTTCTCAACTTATAATCCCACTTTCTCAACTTATAATCCCACTTTCTCAACTTATAATCCCACTTTCTCAACTTATAATCCCACATTCTCAACTGATAATCTCACTTTCTCAACTTATAATCCCACTTTCTCAACTTATAATCCCCCTTTCTCAACTTATAATCCCACATTCTCAACTGATAATCTCACTTTCTCAACTTATAATCCCACTTTCTCAACTTATAATCCCCCTTTCTCAACTGATAATCCCACTTTCTCAACTTATAATCGAACTTTCTCAACTTATAATCCCACATTCTCAACTGATAATCTCACTTTCTCAACTTATAATCCAACTTTCTCAACTTATAATCCCACTTTCTCAACTTATAATCCCACATTCTCAACTTATAATCCCACTTTCTCAACTTATAATCCCACATTCTCAACTGATAATCTCACTTTCTCAACTTATAATCCCACTTTCTCAACTTATAATCCCCCTTTCTCAACTTATAATCCCACATTCTCAACTGATAATCTCACTTTCTCAACTTATAATCCCACTTTCTCAACTTATAATCCCACATTCTCAACTGATAATCTCACTTTCTCAACTTATAATCCCACTTTCTCAACTTATAATCCCCCTTTCTCAACTGATAATCTCACTTTCTCAACTTATAATCCAACTTTCTCAACTTATAATCCCACTTTCTCAACTTATAATCCCACATTCTCAACTGATAATCTCACTTTCTCAACTTATAATCCCACTTTCTCAACTTATAATCCCCCTTTCTCAACTTATAATCCCACATTCTCAACTGATAATCTCACTTTCTCAACTTATAATCCCACTTTCTCAACTTATAATCCCCCTTTCTCAACTTATAATCCCACATTCTCAACTGATAATCTCACTTTCTCAACTTATAATCCCACTTTCTCAACTTATAATCCCCCTTTCTCAACTGATAATCTCACTTTCTCAACTTATAATCCCACTTTCTCAACTTATAATCTCACTTTCTCAACTTATAATCCCATTTGCTCAAGATTTTCAAGATTTTCTGGTAACGGCGTGAGTTAGACGTTAAGTGGTACGGCTCACAAACTGAAGGTGCTGGGTTCGATCCCCAATCACAGCACTGATCGTTAACCCGGCAAAGCAAACGCTTATAAAATGCAGGAGGAAGCAGACCCTTACATAAAATGAATGACGAAGTCGGATGCACTGGGCTGACAGGTGCAAAATAAAAACATAGTGCAACGCACACCGCCTTGGGAAATAGAGAAAAAAAGGCGAAGGGAAAGAAAAAAAATACAGGCACATACAGTCTTCTTGACTAAAGCACACCCACATTTCATTTCCGTTACTAAAATATGTTTAGATCAAAAGCGTATTCGTTTTCATTTTTTAGGGGACGAATATCCCTTATGTATGTTTTGACTTGACCATGTCTTCAGTAAATGAAAGATTCAGTTCAGAATGACTGCATCTAATTAGGTCAACTTGTTCGATTAATTATCCTCTATGAATTACTTAAATTAAAGTGCCACATTACCTTGCGTGACAAAAGTAGAAATCTGCTTCTTTGCGTTCAGGATCTTTTGGTCATGCTATGTCTGCAGGCCAGTCGCCATGAAGAAGTCTGTAGTCTTCACCAGGTCGGAACGGCTGCCCCACAGCTTTTGTCTCAGCTCCGCACCCTCTGGCCAGGTCTGGCATCTCATTTCCCTATAGATTGAGCATTCCTGTAGAATATGCTCAGGGTTCTGGCATCCTGTTCCACATGGGCACTCATCGGTGTGTGAGATCTTCAGTCGGTATAGATATTCTAGTAGTCTGCAGTGTCCAGTTCTCAGGCGAAATAAGGTAGTTTGTTGATTTCTTTTGAGATAGTGAATTGGGTCTGGTTCACTGCTTATGTTTCTGTCTTCTCTCCATTGGTGTATATACTGATTTCTGGTGATGTTCTTGATTTCTCTGTATGGTACTCGGTGATTAAATTGTGCCTTTTTGATGCCATCTTTTGCCAGAGCACCAGCTCTTATCGATTCCCGTATAGGGCATGAAAACTAGAGACAGACAAAGGGAAATTACTTGATGGCATGACCATACGAAAGGGAAATAAAGTGATGAAATGTTCAAATTATATTTGGTTGCGGAAGGAATATGTCGTCAAACGCCACGAGAAATGACACGTGATTAGGATGATGATTCTTGCGCCTAACCAGTAATACAGGGAGCAAAAAGTAATACCAGGTTCAGGTGAAACATACTGATCAAGGTGGGAGCGAAGAGTAACATTAGGGTCAGGTGAAACATAGTGATCAAGGGAGAGAAGAGTAACATCAGGGTCAGGTGAAACATACTGATCAAGGTGGGAGAGAAGAGTAACATCAGGGTCAGGTCAAACATACTGATCAAGGGAGCGAAGAGTAACATCATGGTCAGGTGAAACATACTGATCAAGGGGGAAGCGAAGAGTAACATCAGGGTCAGGTGAAACATACTGATCAAGGTGGGAGAGAAGAGTAACATCAGGGTCAGGTTAAACATACTGATCAAGGTGGGAGCGAAGAGTAACATCAGGGTCAGGTCAAACATACTGATCAAGGTGGGAGCGAAGAGTAACATCAGGGTCAGGTAAAACATACTGATCAAGGTGGGAGTCACGAGTAATACCAGAGTCCCCTTTCTTTCTTTTTGGGCTTCTGAAAATATGCTGTATTTCAACAGTCTGGACAGGGACGATGAGGCTAACGTAGTAGTGAGCGACACGCAGATGAAGCCAAACATAGCACAACCGCCTGGAGGACCCCCGTCCATCTTCATCAGCACGCTCGGGATGTGAGGAAAGCTACTACAACCCGCCACTCAATGTCCTTTTCAGGGCGCACAAATCATTGTGGGCATTCTCAAGAAACAACAGTCGGGACAACGAGGTAAGGATGGACACTGTAATCCTCTTAACGACGAGCCTACTGAGGAATTTTGGATTGCAATACAGTCAGGAAGACTTCTCCCTCCCCACCCTGCCTCTCAGTCCACCTTTTCAAGTACGCATTTGGGATGTAATACACTTAAGAAACGTCGTCAAGTGTTAAATGAACTATTTACAAATGGTTTCCACTAACAACAACGACCAGCAACACACCATCACTTCTGATTATGCTTCCATGCTTCAATCTATTCAGAGAACATTCGGCCTATCATCATTTAACCCACATTCTTTATAGAACAATTGTTGTCCCCTTTCCTTCCACACGTAGCGTAAGAGATACTACTGCAGAATATCCTTCTACGGCGGTGTAACGTTAAATGCTGAAGTTACCAGTCTTAAGGATAACCCTCATTAGTCGTGTTTTAACACATGTATGGAAGGTTGTAGTCGACTTAGTCTTCCCTGTTCCTGCACAACTTGGGTGGTTGTTGAAGGTGCGGTTGGTATATTATTTATTTATTCGGCACATGAGACTACATTCGATTAATTTATCTCATCTTCCTTTATCTATACATCAGAAATAAGAATGCAGGGTCGGATATTTTCGTTGCGATAACTAATGTCAATCAACACCGCCCATATTTTTTTATAGCGAACCCAGAAAACGAGATAATTGTATGGAACTCCATTTGTGTCACAATTCGTGGAAAGGTGCTATTTCTTGCGACTTCAATATCAAGCAACAGGTCGACGATAATCATTGTAATAAATTTTGAACTGATAAATAGAAAGATTTGACTTTTTTATAAGTTACATAGCAGAAACTTCCACCTTGTTAGATTTTACTGTACTAAGCCACAGAATATTCCAAGTTCTCTTCCTGGCTGTCTTTCTTTCTCTAACCGAAGGTCAGGTACCTATTTATAAATGAATGCAATATACAGCTGGGTCGACAGAAGCGTGCCGGTAGCTAGTGTTGAAGCCCGTATCTTCTGCCACTACACTAATCAGTAGCTACAGAAAGCGCTACATTTCAGTTTTAGACAGAGACAGCGTAAACTAACAAAAAGAACGAAATAAAAAATCTGGGCTGGTTACATGGTACTGTGTCTACTTGTGCGTCTTCTTGCCGGGTTCCTCTATCTTCAGTACCTGTTCTGTGTGTGTGTGTGTGTGGGGGGGGGGGGGGGGCTTTACCTCATATCTCTGATTGGAGGTTTTGACGTCGTGGTAATCTTGTTTGTTACCCCATCTTATCTCTTGATGAGGTTAAAGCAGGGGAGTATTTTACGGGTGAGCTAGGTGTCCGTCCGCACAGCCGGACAAATAAACTGTTTGAAAAAAGTAGTAGAATTGTATAATATTTAATATTTCATTTCACAAATATGGATAAAATGAAGAGTAAAAACAGAATAAAATAAAATATTAATAGCGCAAAGTTTCAAATTATTTCGTTCGTTACATTTACAAACTCGCTTACCTCGCTTTGCTGTTTGATGGACTGTGCTGAAGCTTTTCAACTCACTTTACTACTACCTTCCGGTAGTCACGAATCACCAGAAGAAGGGATAGGAAGGTTGATGGAGAAAATAGGGGGTGTGCTAATAAGCAGTCAAGCGGGGCTGGAAACTTGTAGCACCTTTTCACCAATTCATGAGAACTAAACGCCTTTCGTTGGGTAGTGTTATCTGTGCTAATATATTTATTATTTGCTATTTTATTGTAAATAATTACGTTAGAGACTGATCAAAAGTGTAAATATTTAATAATTTAACCGTTATAAAATGTAAAATAGTGTAGATAATTTACTAAGCTCGTCATTTTCGTCGAGAAGTTGCGGTGAAAAAATAAATATATTTAATGCTGGTAAACATTGACCTGGTCTTGACACAATGATAAAAAAAAATGTGAATACACACTACTCTTTGTCGTTTCACAATATGATACGAGAGAATGTAAAAACAACAGGAAGTGAAATTCGATCTAAGCTTTTTTGTTGGCCATGTTTACTGTGTTCTAAAGATAGCGGAGTTCGGAATCAACATGGGTCGGTCATAACGATTTAAGTGAATTAAATCAAATTTAACGGCGGCAGTACAGAAACATGAGAGATTTCAAACAGATGTAGAATCTTTTTTAACTAAACAAATATTTGACAGGCATAGAAAAAAGACATTTATTGAAACTCACATGGAAAACAGATGTATGTCGACATAATGATCATGTAAAAAAAAAAACAGGGACATTTTGAAGCAACTAATTGACGCAGTATGCCATCTTGCAAAGCAAGATCCTTTACTGTGATTTCATGATAAATCTCAAACATCGGAAACAGGAGGTAATTTCATAAAATTTCTGAAAGTACGACATTGGGAGATGTTTATTCTGATCCCAAAGCAGCTCCTGTGCTCGACCATGGCCAAAGAGTAGATCAGGGCTCGACCCAGCCAAATAAATTAGGTATCAGAAAAATCTGGTAAGGGTTCCACGTCATTCATTATGTGCCGTGGATCACAACAATAATACGGGCCTAACACCATGTTTCCTATTTACCTCGTGGCGTGACGGAATCATTAATTTTTTTTTTTAATTCGAAATTATGATTTGTTTTTGGACAGCCACTAAAGCTAATTATCTGTCTTTCAAGGAACATCACCTACTGTGCAAAGCGATATTATAGAAGCTGTGCCTAACGTTGTTAAAAAATACATCATCTTCAGTTAGTCAGTCCAGAAGCTGGTGTTGAAGTCTTCAGATCATGTCACTGTCCTCTGTCCCTTGCAGATCTCTTCAGCTCAAATTCTAAAACCCTGCGTTCTTACAAGCATGTGCGGTGTAATTGTTCCCCCTGAATTTTCCCCTCTAGTATTTTCAATAAGTGGCCTCCATGTCTCATGTTATGACCAAGCCAAGAACAACTACCTTTCTGTATATTTCCGCAGGAAGTTCTAAAATGCATACTACGGATAGCCGAAACCGTTGGCTACCTGTCAACAGAATTAGACATGGCTTTTGAATACAATGATTCCAAATTTTCCAAGTGACCCTATATTTTTAAGCACTTGTTCACTTGACTTTGTGTGTGTCCAGTTCAATGTTTGCATCCCGCGATAGCCCCACATCTGAAAAGCTTATAATGTCCCCCCCCCCCTTTTTTAATATTTTAGAACCGTTCAATGTGTGGTACCAAACAAATTGTTGTATATAATATATATATATATATATATATATATATATATATATATATATATATATATATATATATATATATATATATATATATATTATCAAGAATATTGTTATTTATATATACCTTATAAAGATATTGGTAAATGCAATTTATCATGCATATTATTCTTTGTATTTGTATATGTTGTAAGACCTTCATCAGAAACAATGTTTGTTGTCTTACATGTGTGTCTGTTGATACCATCATGTGGCTATTCTTAAAAGGATAGGGCTCTTTTCGACAGGTGGGTTCTGGCAGGAAGCCTAAATAAATGATCGTATGAACTCTAGTAATCGTTGTGCTTCTTCATTGGTAAAAGTTAACTTTCTCTAGGCGAAGGCCTGCTCTTTTAGTCTCAGACATAGTATTTAAGTTATATTAGGACATACGTATGCTTTTAGGTTTTACTAGGGTAAACTTTGTTCTTTAGATTATATTAGGGTAGCCGTGGTTTTTTATTTTTTTAAAGGGTAACCATAGTTTTTTATGTTATATTAGGACAGACATGGTCTTTTATGTTATAGTAAAACAACCATGGTCTTTTAGGTTATATTAGAGAGAACATAGTATTTTATGTTATATTAGGGTAGCCATAGTCTTTTAGGTTATATTAGGGCAGACATGGTCTTTTATTATATCTTAGAGTAGACATATATTATTATAGGTTATATTAGGGTATCCTTGGTCCTTTAGGTTAAATTAGAAAAGACATTACCGTTTAGGTCATATCTGGACAGATGTAGTCTTTTAGGTTATATATGGGCAGGGCCAGATTCTGGAGCGCTGGACAGATACTTTCAGTAATTTTCCAAATTATACCAAAATCATTAGCGAACAAGCCAAAGCACGCATGCCAACAGACGTAATCAACGATAGTCTCGACATTCAACCCGGTGCGGATAAGGCTCAGAAAGCAATCAGCCTAATTATTTACTTAAACTTGCCGTGCCGCGTGGCACATGAGGCTTCTATGCGGACCGCATGCTCCTCTATTCATTACCGTACTCCTAGTGTGCCGTTGGTCAAGAAAATATGGACCTAACGCAATATGACCAATATGCCACATTGGCGTGTAAACGGGATTTCTGCATTTTTACTGTTCAGACAAATTTTTATATCTTCTTGTGTTATACAACACTATTTGAACAATAAAAAAGCAAAAATCCCGTTGGACGATGGCCGCAGAAAAAGACAAATAATGCATATTTATAAAACGCTGCGTAAATTACCCTGAAGTTATCCATTACCCGCAGAAGCTTGTATGAGCATCAGTTTACTAATTATTAAATGTTACTGTTTCTTCTAGAGCAGGGATTCTCAACAATGGGAATTCAGGGGAACATTCTGACTACTATTCAGCAAAGTGTGAGGTCCTGTAAAATTAGACTATCTTGGGACAGGGGAAAGGATATTCTGAACAAATGGAAAAGGGAATGGAGCAAGGAAGGTTGAGAACCATTGTTCTATAGCCTCTGTCGCTTCCATATATCGTGTCCATGTCTGTTGCTTTACACTTGTGCATTTCTTTATTTGTTTTCTTTTCCATTCTATCATAATTAAATGTTGATTGTTTGTCGCCTCTGTTGTTGAACAGTTCCCTTTATATTCCTTTCGTCAGTTTTTTACAAATGTGTTTCTTAGCTTGTTCTCAATGCATCCGGTGTATATCAAATCACGGATCTGCGCAATAACATCGCCCCGGATGCTGGAGGTCGCAGGTTCAAATCACGGTGGAGATAGGAACTTTGTCAAGGTAGATCATCCGGTAAAAATTGTCCCCGATCTCTGAGTAGTGAGATTGGAGACCCGTGTTCAGTGGCACGCACGCTAAAAATCTTTTGTCAGTTGTAAATTTTTTTTCAAAAATGGGCTAAAGGTCCTGCTCACGCAAAATTTAAGCGAAATATCAACTGAAATTATTCTAGGAATTCCCGCCCCACAGAAAATATGTCACAAAAAGGGGAATGTGTGGCTGAAACATTAGGTCTTGGTTATATGGTTAGCAGAGCGGCATAGATGGCGCCTGACAGGCTGCGGGTCTGTCTTGCTCTAATTTATGTTGCCACCACCATCAGTCATGAAAATAGGCGATCGTATATTCAAGGCGCTACCAAGCTAACGGTTGGAGCAGATACTGGGATTAACCTGGCAAGTCACCTGCAGATTTACGCCTTCCAAAAAATATGAAACAAAAGATTTCACACCTACACATAAAGTCTAAAAAAACAAAGAGGACTAAAGATAGATTGATAAATAGAAAGATACAGGCTCTATACCGAGCGACCTGATGGCATCTTTCTTTATACCACTTCCCAAGACACCTCGTGCAAACAAATGTCTAGAATTTTAGACAATCAGCTTCACAAGCTACATCGTTACGATAATGCTGACATTATACAGGAGAGGTGAGGGAGGAGGTGGAGGGTTAGCGAGCTCTGAGCGTCCCGCTCCATAAAGGAAAGTGAAGCGTCTGATATAGCCTCTCATTTCCAGGTGTAGAGATCGCCGCTGGATTCATTTTTCTGCTTTCCGTTCAGGAGTTTCCATGCCAATGGCCTCTCCTACACTCTTTAGTCCTCAGCAGCACCTTCATGAGGGGCCCCTTGTTTTCTTACAGAGCCTGCTGTGACCGAGTACCTGGCGGTATAACTGGAAGGGCAGATTGGGCTCATTAGCCTTGGTTGGCAGTCAATCTAAGACTGACTCTGACTCTGACTCTGACTAAGCTCGTTAGCCTATTCAGGCAGTTCGCCTAGGAGAGGAGGAACTCTGATTTTAAACTCATGTCCCAGAGAATGCTGTCTAGAATCATATGATATCTCGAGTAACTAGCATCTGCGGGCAACGACTTCACTGCTTTATGAAAACCTCGGGAGAGAGTAGGGTTACGGAAGTAAACTCAGACATGAAATCCGGAGTGGTAGCACCGAAGGCGAATGGTTTCAAAATTGTGAACTCATTCCGGCAGCTCCTGTTTATGAGCTGGTGCTAAATTGTCATGCTTTACATATTCCTTTGGATTACAGCAGCAAAGGCCGAGAGGGGTTTCCTGCAGCTTTGGCAGTCCAAGGTATCCATATTCAGCGCCCAGGCTTGCGCTCTGAGAGGCTACTCACAGGGTGCCACGCGCATGGTGTGCAAAGACTGAGACGCCTATGATTGATACAGGATAAAATTAGATGTACAGTTGACAGCGAAATGCCAAGTGAACAATTTGGATTTCCACAGGACAGTAGAACAGTTGAAGTAAGAACACTAGCAGAAAAATATTTAGAAATTAAAAAAAAATTGTTATATGTGCGTTATATGCAAGAGTCTAGCGTGAGAAATTAATTACTTGTCTGGAACAAATAGGTATAGGTGTAAAACATACACAAATACTTAGCAGCCTGTACATTAAGCTAAGTAGCACAACATGATCTGACAGACTTTACTCATCTTTTTCTTCTTCTTCTTCTTCTTCTTCTTCTTCTTCATCATCATCATCTTCATCGATCAACTGATGCTATGCTTTTAGTCCGATGAGGTTAACGAAGGAGACTATGCGTTTCAGGTCTCCGCCGGTCCCCCACAGCTTTTCAAGCATTGTCGCTCCCCCAGGCCAGACTGCCTTTCTTTGGTCTGCATAGGTCGGACATTCTTGCAGAATATGTTCTGGTGTTTGCTTGGGTGCTCCACAATCGCACGTGGCAGTGACTCTGAAACCCATTCTGTGGAGGTGGGCCTTGAGTCTACAATGTCCCATTCTGATTCTGAAGACTTTGGAAATCCATTACAGCGGAATTTCGATGTGGAGATGGTACTTTAACTGAAATATTCCTTGTCTAATATTGTTGTATGTTACTAGCTTAGTTATTGTGATTTTTAAGAAATAATCATCTATTTTCTAATTTGTATTTGATAATTTAATTTTTAGGACGCTGTTTAAACTACACGAGATGATTGTTCGGAAAATGTAACAAATGGTCAAATTGAACACCATACATTTACACGCGCAAGCCTCTAGCAGACGCAAGAAAATGGCTGGGATCGTCGACCAGCAAGACAAGAAAATATGAACGAAATTATTGAACAATTTACTCACACCCAACACTTCTATTTCGGCAGTCGAGGAAGCTGCTGTGTGCACAAGTGTAGGAGTACCTCCTGTGTTCGGGGGGCCGGCATATATTCTTTCTATCAGACGTAAGTAGATTCCAACTGTTTACTGTGGCATTGATGTGTTCGCCGTTCTAGGATTGTTTACCGCCTTGTCAGACCAATTTCTGATTGCCGGCCATTCAGACTAGTCCCTGATTGAATCTCGGGCTCACATTTGGACATTATTCGTTTCTTTTCCTGTAGTACGCACGCACATGCAGAGCGACGTGAGTAAACTTAATGTGAGAGTAATGTCAGTCTGTCTAATCGCGGCTTTGGACGGATGTTGTGTCTTACTCTTTCAGAATGTTGGTTTGCATTGCGTACGTTAGATCTAGGTGCTGCTGACAGTGACATGATTATATATCTTATCTGATATCGTCGCATTGAGGGACTAGATCCATGATATTTCGATCAACTGTTAAATTGAGTGACTAATTTGACGTATAGATTAAACGATATCCTCTTGTATAATAAAGATTTTGACTGTGTTTGGTGGTGTCTTTAAGACGATTGGTTTATGTTAGAACTAGCTACGCTGGCATCATATGTGACCTGGCATAAATCTGGAGATGAGATTGATATTATTTTGATGTAAACTAAGTGATTTGATAATTTAAATTCCCGTCAACAGATAAACTGCTTTCAGATGCAGGTTTTGATTAAAATTGGGTTGTGTAAGACTGGGATCTCACTTGTGTGGTATCTGATCCAGCATCAATATAACTAATAGAAGTGACAGCGTTAAAGTGAAGTTCAATATATATGATAAAACATCAAGCTCCTCTAACATGTTGAATATCTTCGTAACTGATCAAAGAATAAATATCACACAGAGGGACACGTCAATAATTAGTACAGAGGATTTTCAGAGTTGGGCCAAGTTATTACAGAGAATGTCGGTTGTGAAGATGAAATAAGAATAGTAGTAGCAAAAACGGTTTTCCGTGAGAAACAAAAACTGTTAACATAAAGTAACATCGATATGATTTGTAAAACATTATAGTCACTACATATATCTGGTCCATAGCGTTGTACGCCTTTGACACATGGACTCTAAAAAATTAGAATGAAAACACCTTAATCGATTAACTTAACTTACTGGTTTAAAAGACGCACCAGAGTCTGTATACAACCAGTTACACGTGCATTACCCTGCTCTAAAAGTTATGCGCGTCCAATCTATTCTTAAAAGCATTAACTGTGCCTGTCTCCACTACCTCCTGGGGCAATGCATTCCAAGCATTCACCACTCTCTGACTAAAAAAATATTTCCTAATATCCAATCTGGACCTTTCTTTAGTAAATTTGCAGCTGCCCTCTTGGTCTTGTTGGTGTTTGTATTTTGAATAACTTGTTATAGTCTAATTTAACCTTTCCTGTAATTATCTTATAATTGGGAAGGTGCTGCTGTCGCAGAATGCAATGAGCGAACTGAGCATAAAAAGGACCACGAGTAAACACATAGATAATTAATGAAAAGTATACAAAAAGGTTCATTGTCTTGGCTTGGTTACGATGTGAGACATGGAGGTCTACTATTGAAAATACTGGAAGGAAAACTTCAGGGTAAAAGAAGATAACGTTAAAAAAACACGTACATCGCACAGACTTACAAGAACATCAGGGCACACAAATTTGTGCCGACCTGAAGAGATCTGCCGATTACAGTATACATTGGCGTTTCCACGGAGACGGCATACAGCAGTTTCCGGACTGACTAACGGAGGACAGTGGCGTGTCCTGCTGAGACAACTTCTATACCAGTCTCTTGACTGACTAACAGAACAGGGGCGTGTCCCGAGATGAGACAACTTCTACACCAGTCTCTGGACTGACTAACAGTGAACAGTGGCATGTCCTAGGGTGAAATAGCTTCTACACCAGTCTCTGGACTGACTAACAGGACAGTGGCGTGTCCTGAGATCAGACTACTTCAACACTAGTCTCTGGACTGACTAACAGGACAGTGGCGTGTCCTGCTGAGACGACCAACAAAAGTATCCGGGCTGAGTAACGGAGAACAGTGGCGTGCCCTGCTGAGACAACTTCAACACCAGTCTCTTGACTGACTAACAGAACAGGGGCGTGTCCCGAGATGAGACAACTTCTACACCAGTCTCTGGACTGACTAACAGTGAACAGTGGCATGTCCTATGGTGAGATAGCTTATACACCAGTCTCTGGACTGACTAACAGGACAGTGGCGTGTCCTGAGATCAGACTATTTCTACACTAGTCTCTGGACTGACTAACAGGACAGTGGCGTGTCCTAAGATCAGACTACTTCTACACTAGTCTCTGGATTGACTAACAGGACAGTGGCGTGTCCTGGGATCAGACTACTTCTACATCAATCTCTGCTTTGACTAACAGGACAGTGGCGTGTCCTAAGATCAGACTACTTCTATACCAAGCTCTGCTTTGACTAACAGGACAGTGGCGTGTCCTGGGATCAGACTACTTCTACACCAGTCTCTGGACTGACTAACAGGACAGTGGCGTGTCCTAAGATCAGACTACTTCTACACCAGTCTCTGGATTGACTAACAGGACAGTGGCGTGTCCTGGGATCAGACTACTTCTACACGAATCTCTGTTTTGACTAACAGGACAGTGGCGTGTCCTGGGATCAGACTACTTCTACACCAGTCTCTTGACTGACTAACAGGACAGTGGCATGTCCTGGGATCAGACTACTGCTACACCAGTCTCTGGACTGACTAACAGGACAGTGGCGTGTCCCGAGATGGGGCAACTTTTACACCAGTCTCTGGATTGACTAACAGGACAGTGGCGTGTCCTGGGATCAGACTACTTCTACACCAGTCACTGGACTGACTAACAGGACAGTGGCGTGTCCCAAGATGAGGCAACTTTTACACCAGTCTCTGGACTGACTAACAGGACAGTGGCGTGTCCTGTGATCAGACTACTTCTACACCAGTCTCTGGACTGACTAACAGTACAGTGGCGTGTCTCGAGATGAGGCAACTTTTACACCAGTCTCTGGACTGACTAAAAGGACAGTGGCGTGTCCTGGGATCAGACTACTTCTTCACGTGTTTCTGGACTGACTAACACGACAGTGGCCTGTCCCGAGATGAGGCAACTTTTACACCAGTCTCTGGACTGACTAACAGGACAGTGGCGGGTCCCGAGATGAGGCAACTCTTACACCAGTCTCTGGACTGACCAACAGTGAACAGGGGGGTGTCCCGAGATGAGACCTACACCAGTCTTTGGACTGACTAACCTGATGATGATATCTGATCACGTCTTTGACTATTATTGTGTCTTACAGAATATTGGTTTGTGTTAGATCTACGTTTTGCCACTACTGGTAGTTATACCATTCACATACATACTCCATTGAAATACCATTACGCTCAGGCTGGCCTTTGTTGTCTTTAAATACGGCAAAGTCTCTGTCTGAAAGCTTACAAAGGATAACACGATAAATAGAGATAATGCATCAACCCCTGTAGATGTACAGTCGACTAAGACTAAGAATGCAAACTGCGAGTGATGTTATCTTTGCTTTGGAGAGTTTTTAGAAATAAAAAGCAATTAAATTCAACACGAAGAAAAAAAATTTCAACTTCAGTGTAAAATCATTTCCATTGTTTAGTTTTGAAATGTGGAGGACCACAAAAAGGATAACAAAATTGCGAAATTCATAATTGGATTCTTGCACAGAATAGAGATATTGAAATGGTATGATATGATGACTAATCTGGATTTGTAGAACTGAATCGGGCAGATACCAGTCTAACAACATGAAGAATAGACGTTGGTGTTGAATAAGTCATATATTAATGAAAACCCTTTATAACATGACATGGCAGTTTCCTATGTGGGACTCCAGAGGCATAGCGAGAAAGCTTGATCCAAATATTCAAGAGACTGGTAAGACATAGACTGGTCTGGCCTAGATATCCAATGACAGGAAGAATTGGCTTTTCTTTGTTGAAGGATTATGCTCCACAGTGGACAGCAAAGGTTTTGATTGATTGAGTCACAACTTTCTTCTTTAAATATATTCAAGTTGACGTGTGAAAGCTTACAAAGGAAGGTACACTGTAAGAAGATACCAAGAACCCAAAGTTAATCAGTGATGTGCCATTGTATGTATTGGCTTTGACGTATTAATCTTTTCGATGATGAAAAGAAAGCAAAGATCCCGTTAACACGCCAATGTGGCATATTTGGAATATAATGTTAAGCCCATATTTTTCTTAACCAACTGCTCACTAGAGATTATGTGGTCAACATCACGCCCACCGCCTTTACTTTCCCATATTAATCTGGTACCCAATTTTTTAGACTAGGTCGACCCCAGGATCTTTTTAGCGATCGGAAAAGTCCCCACCAACCGGGGACCATTCCCCGATCGCTCGGTTGGAAAGCCAGTGCATGAACCATTGCGCCGCCTCGACGAGGAAGGCAATTCATTTGGTGAAATATATATATCTGCGCTGTTTCTATCGATAGATTCATACATACGTATTTGTATGTGCTATTGATCCGTCTGAGTGGGGTCTGGCTGAGTGTTGTCCCAATGTGTTGGCAATATTGGGCTGTCTAATGTTGCTGTCCCTAGAGAATGAAGCCGAGTTCCATATTTGGAGAGCGTATGGCCTAGGAGTTGTGAGATAGACTTGCAATCCCGACGTAATGAGTTCAAATCACGTCATGCTCAGTTTAACCTGACCGGGCATGTTGTTTCTTCCAGTCTACCCAGCTGTCAAATAGTACCTGGCGAAGTCAGGGGAAATTTCGGAGCTGGTAGCATAACAGCAACTGCACTGTTGTCTCGTACAGAGCCGTCTCCAACGTGTCATCACCGCCAGCAGCGTTTCATATGTGTATACCTTTACTTTTACACCATAAAACTATCTTGGTACATCATAAAACTGTCTTGGTACATCGTTAAACTGTCTTGGTACACCATACAACTGTCTTGGTACATAATTAAACTGTCTTGGTACATCATACAACTGGCTTGGTACATCATACACCTGTCTTGGTACATCATACAACTGTCTTGGTACATCATACAACTGTCTTATTACATCATACAACTGTCTTGGTACATCATACAACTGTCTTGGTACATCATACAACTGTCTTGTTACATCATACACCTGTCTTGGTACATCATACAACTGTCTTGGTACATCATACAACTGTCTTGTTACATCATACACCTGTCTTGGTACATCATACACCTGTCTTGGTACATCATACAACTGTCTTGCTGCCACAGCATAAAACGGGTTTTCTACCACATCAAACTGTCCTGCACGCAAACAGCACGATTATATATAGATAGCAAAACGGCGACAGAGCTGCTATATTCTTTCCTTGTATGAATAGTTGTATTTAACCAATCAATATCAAAGTACTAATATTGATAGACCAGCTCGGAGACAGGATGGGCGGCTTAAAGCATCCAAGCTTCACCTATAAACTTATTAATATTTAAAGCCGAACAGACAGGCATTTTTGGAAATTATAATTGAACGTGCGTTAGCATTATAGTGAGACCACTCAAGAGTGCACGCTATATAATCTCATGCCAGCTGTCCATTATGTCGTTAAGTGATGTACGGACGTTTGTCTTCTTTCGTGCGAGGTCTGTGTGGCTGTTGTTGATTCTAATTCACGGCTGTATAATTTCTTTAACACCGCCAGTCCATGTCGAAGTTCAGAGCTTCGTTGTAAAACAAGTCAACCCAAAACTGGTCGGCTGACCTTGGAGTATAAGTCTTTAACAATCGCACTGGCGGGTTGCAGTAGTTTTCCTCACATCCCGAGTGTGATGAAAGTGGACCGGGGTCCTCTAGGCGGTTGTGCTATGCTTGGCTTCATATGCGTGTCGCTCACTACTACAGAGATCACGTCGATCCATTACCTCGTTAGCCAGGATGTCATGACAACAGCCCGTTTCCATGGAGATTTGCCAGGAAGCCGAGGTGAGGGTCTTGATCAGTATGTTGTGCCTGACCCTGACTAACATATCTGATCAGTATGTTGTGCCTGACCCTGACTAACATATCTGATCAGTATGTTGTGCCTGACCCTGACTAACATATCTGATCAGTATGTTGTGCCTGACCCTGACTAACATATCTGATCAGTATGTTGTGCCTGACCAGACGTTAGTGTTCCTCCCCAACAACACACTTCGAAGGTTATATTATTTGCTCTTCTTTCTGGCCACGCTAACATATATGTATACACAAACAGACACGCACACACACACACGCGCGTTGTCTATACAACAAGTTAATATGTTGTACCTAATGAAAATAGTGAAGAAAGAGATTGCTACAATCAGTGGCGTGCGGTGACGTCTCTCAAAGGGGACTAGGTTCGAGGACACCTTTCATTGTTGGGCTAACGAGAAATACTCTCCATATAATGTACAATTTGTCGCTTACCAATACGACTTTTATTAGACACTGTTCATGCAGTTAAGCTCACTTCAACCGATGCACAATATTTAGAAATGGAATAAAGAAACAAATATATTCTCTATATATTTTCACAAATCTGTTCTGATTATCCCGAAAGCTTTCAATTTAGTTATTGCGGATAGACGTGAGTGAGTCTTTTCGTGGCTTTGTGGAAATGACTGACAAAAGCCATTTTTATTCCACACTCTCTGATATGCTTCGAACAGCACACTGTTTCTTGATTTGCATGTAGTTAATTTTTTAAAGAAGTATAATACTCTGTTTTGAAATGACGCGTAAAGTCTTCCATT
This sequence comes from Ariolimax columbianus, assembly GCA_036924085.1. Classification (NCBI taxonomy): domain Eukaryota; kingdom Metazoa; phylum Mollusca; class Gastropoda; order Stylommatophora; family Arionidae; genus Ariolimax; species Ariolimax columbianus. The sequence continues at coordinate 88,653,829 of JAVGWX010000004.1, read as the reverse complement.
TTTTGTTTTAACAGAAATGTCTGAAGTTGGCTCACCTTTCTTTATTACTTGGTGACTTTCTTCAAAACTGAGGGTTCCAACCTACTTATACTAATTTGTCTCTGACAAGATATGTTGTGAGGGAACAGTTTTCAAGGTCCCCTTCTATATTTAACACTTTGAAACACTGTCAAACTACAATGACATTCGAACGCTTTAACTCTTCACAAAATTGCTTTCATTAACGGGAACTATTAAATAAGCTAAATAACCAAAACACTACCACTTATTAAGAAGCAAACGAAAATTATATTCACTTATCACAGAACGTCAAGCGGCTAACATATATCTTATAATACAGACGAACTAGTTTGGCTTCGACTATTTGTCTACACGGAGGGCATCGATAACACTTGAGCCAGAGTGTCGTCATTTGGGGGCTCAAATAGCGAGAATGTCGTTGAGTATTGAGACTCAGATAGTGAGGAATACTAATGCTGTTTATTGAATATTTGTATGTTATGCTTTTATGTCCCGTGGAAATTTAACTCAACGAATCTGAACTAAAATGTCTGGTGCTAGCCTAGTCCTATTAGTCTACTGATACCACACCACTGGCCACAATTGAAATAAGTATAATGTGGCGTTATCTCACGGAGCGGGGACGGTAACCACGAAGACCATTCTGGGTCACCCAGATAATCTAGCCAAATGGGCTCTGACAAGCTGGGGCGGGCTTAGCAATCCGCATGAGGGTTTTCAAATTGCTCGAAAGAAATTGACGGAAGTCTTGTTGGATGATGACACTGCAATCGATGAATCAGCGATCCAAAGACGACAGGAATGTGAAATCAATAGTAAGTCGGGTAGGACGAGGGGATTTAGAGAGCGGACTTTGTATTCCTCACAGATTCCACATCAGCCATAGTTGCCATTAGAAACTACAAGATAAAACGAGTTAGAGATTTTGCCTGAAGTACACACTGAGACGCGTTATGCGGGGAGCGGTCAATAAGTAACCGTAATCTTGTTATTTGAACAGAATATGCCGTATTAAGGTTAGTTTTTTAGCCCTCGTCAATTCAATAGAGTTGAAATACAATACATTCACGCTTGATGAAAATACGTGCAAATAAGGAGATATAGGTTAGTCTGAACGGGATTTAGCAAAACTAAAACTGAAGAAATGATAAAATAACAAGAAGGCATAGACGATCAAACACTGGAACAGGTCAAGAGCTTCACATATCTTGGAAATATAATTACACAAATTGGGAGATAGGAAATTGAAATGACGAAGAGAATAGGTAAGGTCAGATCAGTTTTTACGAACATGAGTCCCATATTAACATCCAAACAAGGAAATCACAAAATTGAAATGAGAGTAATTAGGTGGTGTGTGTATTCGTCTTTACTGTATGGTGTTGAAGTGTGGACAATAAAAAACCGGAGAAGAGAATTCATGCTTTGGAAATGTGGATATATAGAACAATATTGGCACATCTCATTGAAAGAAAGCAATAGACATAAGGAAGTTTAGGATAAATTAGGGGTGTAAAGTGAATTGATGATTCACATCGGAGTCCGACAGTTAAGATATTTGGTCTCGCCAAAAGACATAAATAACACCTTTCTGACAACAATACTGTACGGAAATGGGGAAGGCAAATATGGTAGTGATAAACAACGCTATATGTGAGAGAATACCATCTTCTTCTTCTTCTTCTTCTTCTTCTTCTTCTTCTGCGTTCGTTTTCAGTCTCCTGCTACCAAGCACTCAACAGGGCATTGCAAGTAGCAGGCTGTAGACCGGAGAACGGAATGCGTTGTGTCGCTAGTTTAAAGCTTAGTCTTAGTCGACCTGTACTTCTTCAGGGGCACAAGCGCCTGTGCAGGTCTCAAATGGCGTAAAGTGGATGTAGCCGGGAGAAAGATTCCTGTTTAGCGGGCTAGGCTGGGACAACTTATAACTCCGTTAGGAATGTGGTTAACCGATGTGCGAGTCCATCTTAATTGACTCGAACTAGAGCAAAGTAGACCCGCAGCCTGTTAGGCGCCATCTATGATGCTCTTAACAAACCACCTAACCGTTGCGTTACAGCTTGACTACGATATGTGTACCTTTCGGTCTGACACATTCGTCTTCGGCACGGGGTGGGGGAGGGGGGTGGTAAAATCAATTAATGGACAAGGAAAAGAATGACAGATTGCACATTCCAGGGAAGAGACGAAAGTGGTTTTAGATTCAATGCAGCCGATCTTATATGCGAAAATGATACTTGAACTGAACTGAGGAAGTTCAAAGAATTGGAAATCAGAAACACAAATGTGCACTCTTTTAGGGAAGACACATAACAAGTAGATGTCGTGGAACTAGACGGATAAAGAAGCCTGTGGCAGAGCTCCACGTTTATAAGGAAAAGGGATGTGGTTATTTGAGAGATAAACTGTAGGACGGTCAGAGATACCTGAGACAGACCACCACGTTTATACGGAAAAGGGATGTGGAACTGTACTACCATTGACGAAGCATATACAGATTCGGTACATTGATGAGGAAAATAGATGTCGTTGCGTGAGAGATAAAATGTCGGATTGTTAGAGAAACATGAGACAGAGCTCCACGTTTATAACGGAAATAGATGTGATTATGTGAGGGATAACATACGTGACAATCAGAGAAACGGCCACGTTTATGAAAGTTATTTAAGAGCAAACGGAAAAGAATAAGAGGATCTACCATTACCTTGACATCTTGACATGGCTGACAGTATAATAACACATTATTGGCGTGACATTCATGTCAACACCTTGCGAAATACTCACATTCAGAACAGAGTGATGTTGGAAGTACACATCCGTCGAGAAGCGCTGTAAGTGGCGCTGTGTTATGAAATACAGAATCGTCATAACTGCGCTCTAGGCAAGCCTAAAGGTGCTAAGGGTATATTATATCCGGAGAATATTGAAGTCTTCTGATCATGTCACGCCACTGTCCTCCGTTCCCAGCAGATCGCTTCAGCTCAGTAAAAGTCTGTACCCGTATGTTCTTGCAAGACTGTCTGATGTCATTGTTTATTGGCCCCCCCCCCCCCCCCCACCCGCTCCCCTGAATTTTTGCCTTTAAGTTTTTTCAACAATAGGCCTCCATGTTTCATGTTATGATCAAGCCACGACAATCTACCATTTTGTTTACTAGTCATTACTTGTCTATGCGACCCTATGTCTTTAAGCACTTAATCATTTGACCTTTTTTCTGCCCAGCTTACTCTTTCCATCCTGCGATACCACCCCGTCTCAAAAGCTTTTAATGTTTATAGATATGTGTGTGTGTGTGTGTGTGTATATGTGTATGTGTGTGAATATAAAAGTGTGTATATATATATATGTGTGTGTATGTATATATATATATATATAGTTCTTGAAAATCACACCAGACCAGACAATGGCTGCAGATAGAAATATAAGACCCCTAAATGTTAGACGAGAGGAAAGATTGCTGCCAAACAGCAAAAAGATACTACCCATGCCTGACCATCCCATACAAGTCAAACTGAAACATCCAGTCAAAAACAAACTCCAGAGAACCAACTTCATTCATATATCTAATGACTTACAACAAAAAATATAGGACATATAACTAGCCAGCCTGCAGAAATACAAAGGCTTATTAACGTTGAAGAGCCATGCTACAAAATTGCAGATATTCCAGGAATCAAAATAAAAGACTAACACAGTGCCCACAAGTTAAAAACCTTGATACACTCTATTATTATTATTATTATTATTATTATTATTATTATTATTATATATATATATATATAAATATAGATATAACGGGGGAGGTGGCACATTTATAAGGCACAAAAGTGGAACGATAACAACAGAGGCTTCCCCAGCAGGGAAATCAATTGCAAACTTTAGAGCAGAATCTACGGCCCCTATGTCAGCACTGAGAAAACTGGAGACTGAAAATCAACTACCAACTTCTTATTCTTCACCGATCAACTGATGCGTGAGGTGGACTGCCTCTCTTTGGTCTGCATAGGTAGGGAATTCTTGCAGAATACGTTCTAATGTTTGCTTGGGTGCTTCGCATTCGCACGTGGTAGTGTCCCTGAGACCAATTTTGTGGAGGTGCGCCCTGAGGCCACATTGTCCCGTTCGGAGTCCGAAGATCTTTGTCTGACCATCTCTGCCTAGTTTGTCTATGCTGTCATTTTCTGGCTTGTATTCTTTGTGCTGTTCTCGTCATTCGGTCTTCGTTGATTGTTTGATGAGTGTATTTGCTTCTTCATAGCTCTGTGGATGGGGAATCTGCCACTTCCGGCTTTTGCAACTACCAACAAAAATAGTTATCTTCACATACTGCATACATCTAATAGAGACAATACATAAAACTAACAATGAACTGCTGCTATTAGAAATCGGAACAGAACTAGGAAAACTCCAGACATCCTCAACAAAAGTAGTCCAATGGCTACCCTCCCACTGCGGAATCATAGGAAACATGAGAGCTGGCGCTCTATTAAAAGATTGCAGTAAAAAGGCTCAATTTAATCATCGAGTACCACACAGAGAGGTCAAGAACATTATCAGAAATCAGTATACACCAATAAAGAGAAGATATGAACATAAGCAGTACACCAGACCCGATTCACCAACTCAAAATAAACCAACAAACTACCTTATTTCGCATGAGAACTGGTCACTGCAGACTACTAGAACAAAAGATATCGACACATATGGGTGCCCACGTGGAACATGGGGCCAAAATCCTGAGCATATTTTACAAGAATGCCCACTTCATAGTGTAATGAGATGCCAGACCTGGCCAGAGGGTCCGGAGCTGAGACAAAAAGCTATGAGGCAGCCGCTCTGACCTGGTGAAAACTATATTACCAAAATGATCCTGAACGCAAAGAAGAAGATTTAGGTCTTGTAGATCGCGGGCTGTGCACTCGATTGTTCTGTCTTCGCATATGTCCCACTATGCACCACCAACACACGTGTTCTAATCCCTACAATATGTGTGCTACTGATTCATCCCTTTTAGTTTTCCAAAAGGAGAAAGTATCAATCTCTGACACTTCTCCTTCAACATGACTATCACCTATGGGACTACGTTTCCCGTCTCAGTGGGTCAGACAAAGCAACAAGGAAGAGAGCTGGTCGCCACACATGACAAAAGCTAAAGCCTTGTAAATTAAATCTCCAACACTTCATCCCAAATGGCAATACCTTCTATAGAACTAGCATGACCTTATTTATAACCGTCCTTATCTGTTAAACAGGCAGGGAATTGGGTTCCTGCTCCAGCCATTATTTGACATTCTATTGCAGGATCTCTCTAGCACACACCACCGGACAGATCGATCAATGCTTGTCAATCGATTTCCTCACATCGTGTACGTTTGTTCCCATAAACGATCGTACTCTCAGCTACTATAACATTTGTACAGCCTCGCCTACCGCCATTCAGACTTCTTGCACTCTGATCCGGTATATGGGTTCTGAAGATTTATTAATAATCGATGATATTATATATGTGTATGATTCGGTTACCACACCGAGACAGAACAAAAATAAATTCACGATGTAGACACAAGGTCTTCGTCAGAATAAATGACAAACTTTAACAAATGACAAAATAAACAAAGACAATGCAGTACATAAAGCGGCAACTATTAGCCGGAGAGTGGCCGAGAATGTGTGAATCACAGTATGCCACTTAAGATAGAGTAGATTTAACAAGCAATGACCATTATGATTACACGCAAACAAATAAATAAATCGACACTGCAGAGGTACTGCAGATCAAAAGTAGAAGCAAACATATATAGGTAATATCTCAGTGACGGAACAGGACATGAACGAAATGACATCTTTGTTACGGCCACAATGTTATCGTCAGGGTCAAAGAACTACCGAAAACAACTAACCAACCACAACATGTAACAAGGCATGATGTAAAATGTGCTCTTTAATTTAGCAGTAATATCTAGAAGTGAAATGGAACGTGCGAGTCACGGATTGCCTGTTGTAAAATAGAGTGAACCAAACCAGAATTTGGTCAGTATGATTAAAGATAAAGGTCAGCCAGTGGCAACCATTGCCGTCGGGTATGAAGATAACTCTTTATGTACTAAGCCGCAGCCTATGTGAAGTGGGCTGGACAGTTCCTTTCATTGCTGTTTATACCTTCCCCAACTCATACGTCAGGTACCCATTTACTGCTGCATCGACTGGAGGAACTGTTGCACCAGGAATAGGCTATGCCCGAAATTTCTTTCTTTGCGGCCGTGATTTCGAACCCTGGCACGCTGTAATCCCAGTCTTAGCAAGCCAGCTCGCTGTCGAATAAGCTACACGCTCCAGTATGATTACACATAGACAAACACTGATGAAAACAAGAAGAAAAGCAAACACCAAGCCAAACAAATATCAAGATATACACTGATATGGAAAATGGGAAAAGATAAAATAAATAACAATATGGGAGGATCAAGAAATAACGCCTGTAAGAAGGGATCGGAATGAAGGATAGGCAAATCGCAGAAGAAGATCTCACTGGCAGATGGGGTGTAAGGAAGAAAAGAAAAACCAGTTCCACCCGGTCAGATCGGGGACGGCGGCAAAGGGTAAGGGTGTGGATATGGTAGATAGGGTGGCCTAGAGACGTGATAGAAATGTACGCGAGCTGTTGGTTAGAAGCCGACTCGAAATGCATCTCACGGACCACCCGGCAACATTGTCTAGTAAAAACAAGCGTAGTTGCGTAACGTGTCCCGATGATATCCAGACACGTTTTGTGTCCTTCCCACAATCAGTTTTTGAGATAAAAGATGAATTCAGGTAACTCAATCTACACAATTATTTGCAACCGCTGCATCATGAAATTCATCGTAGATACTGGCCTTGAACTCTGTGTCTGGTTCAGCCAAATCCTCAATAACATTTTCTATATAACAGGCTCTTCTGTTACAAGTCATTTCAACAGTCATGGACATTAGTCTAATGTTGACATCAGAGTGATTGACATCATCAACTGCTCCTCCGATGATCGATACAGATATGAGCTTCAGAATTGTTTGATTTTCCTCATGGTTTGAATAAATACATTCCACACATCTGCGTAGGCTTCACTACCAATTCCTCTATAATTCTTAACCCCCCCCCACCCACAACCCCCCCCCACACCCACAACCCCCCCCCCCCCCGTCGTCCCCGGTTTCCTTTCAATTTTTCGTACTCTCATATGATTATTGTTTATTCATCCATATTCGTAACGCTTTCTGTATCCGTCTATCTCTCTCTATGCAATCTGTCTCTATGGTTCTCTCTCGCTCTCTCTCGGTGTGTGTGTGTGTGTGTGTATATATATATATATATATATATATATATATATATATATATATATATATATATATATATATATATATATACTGTTTTTCGTCCCCAAATATATATGTGTCTCTCTATATTTCTTTGGTTGTTATGTTTTGTTCATGTTTCCATCTGTGTTTATCTACGTGCAATTCCATTACCCATTTCTTGTTTGGTCCACCCCATTTCCTTACTGAAATACCCTGACTCGCACGTTTATGATCACTTGCAGGTATGGCTATTGACCTAAAACACATCATGGCTTGTGTGTTGGGATTTCTTAGTTATTTTTTGTCAATTTATTCCCCCGACGAAGGCCTTGAGACAGAAACTTAACTTAACGTCTTTATACTGGTTTAGAAGACTCCACAGGATCTTTATACAACCAGTTTCTTGGAGGGTGGTTTAACCGATGTGCGAATCAACACTAGAGCTAAGTAGACCCGCAGCCACTTAGGAGCCACTTATAGCTGCTCTTAACAAACCACCTGGGGAAGGTACAAATAATGTGGGTAGATGTTTAGCTTAAATTTGTGAATTTTGTCCGGGTAGCGGCCGTTAAGTCTACTCTTTTCGATTTTCAACTGCCAAAGGATTTTTAACGGGTTCGACACTGAACACGGAAGTCCGATCTCGCTACCTAGAGCTCAGGGAAATGTTTACCAGAAGATCCACGTGAAAAATTCCCGGTCTCCACCGAAATTCGAACCCGCTGCCTCCGGCACCCTAGATCGAGACCACTGCGTTGGTGCCGTTCCGTTTTTCTCTTGGATGCAATCACTGAATATTACCTATAACATGCATTTTAAACAAAAGTACTAATGTTATAGAAATGTGTACAAATAGGTGCACAAATATAGATATGTATAAACATGGACCAATAAGTATACGCACTGTCCCATGCACTCCAGGCATGTTGCTGGTAAACGCATTCATTCACTCAGGCATGTTGCTGGTAAATGCAGTCATTCACTCCAGGCATGTTGCTGGTAAATGCATTCATTCACTCCAGACATGTTGCTGGTAAATGCATTCATTCACTCCATACATGTTGCTGGTAAATGCATTCATTCACTCCAGGCATGTTGCTGGTAAATGCATTCATTCACTCCAGACAAGTTGCTGGTAAATGCATTCATTCACTCCAGGCATGTTGCTGGTAAATGCATTCATTCATTTCAGGCATGTTGTTGGTAAATGCATTCATTTTTAAAGCGATCCTTCAAAACGAACAGCGCCAGTAAACTACTTCATATCGCATGTGCTTTAGCCATGAAACTTCATGTCCTCTGCTTCATCATGTACTGGTTAATCTCTATTCTTTTGCTGTAACTTATATACTTGTCCTTATTTTTACTTGATTTATTTTCAAAACCAAAAGAAAGAAAAGGATAGTTATTGCGACCAGTTATGACTTGTTCTCATGCCATCTATGAGTCACGCTACTAGACATGTATCTATGCAGGTAGGTAAGTTCGTAGGAAGGTCGGTAGGATGGCGAGCAGATACGTAGGTAGGTAGATTAGATTGTACACTATTGACTGATTGGTTGTAGACGTAATGTATTGTTAACAATCAAAGTAAACAATCTGGCCATCGGACGGACATACAGATAGACAGACAGAACAAAGGATCGATAGATTAAGGATATAAATATCTTTCTTTCTTCTTTATTTTGCTTAACCTGTTATGCCTGTTTCAGCGAAAGGTTATGAAGAGATCTCTAGAACGAGCCCGACTGTGTGAATTAAGATGACCGCACGTCCGGAAAAGGATTTACGGGGTTTGCTGCAGACATGATTAGCAACACAGCAAGCCAATGTTAGCAGATTGTATTCCTTACAGATGCAATGTCAGTTTTACATGCCCTCAAAAATGATAAACTAGAGCTTTAAAAAGCCTTGTGCGAACTAAACGCCAAGAGAATGGTAGTGTTACAGTGGATACCATCACACTGTGGCATTCTAGGAAATGAGACAGCAGGTTGGCAAAGGAGGAAGCAACACAAGAACAAACCGAACAAACCATCACCTTTCAAGAAAAGAAGACACTTATCCAAGCAATAAGGAAAGTTGACCAAACGAAGGACAGCTATCACTGTCTTGATCGAGCAGAACAAGTGATCGTATTCCGCTTGAGAATGGGACATAACAGATTGAATAGCCATTGACACCGGCTAAATTTGGCTCCATCGCCATTGTGTATGTGTATACAGGCAGCACAGACATCCTGCATGACATGTTATATGCTTAGCGAATTGCGTACTGATCACTGGCCCACGGAGACGAATATCCACACACAGCAGTTTGGAAACCTTGATGAACACTCCACTATGGAAACCTTTATTCAGAGAACTGGACTTCACGTGTAGACGTAACAGGAAAAAACATGGCGAACGAGAAGAAGAAGAAGCCAAGTCTCTTTATCAATATCTATCAAAGTATATGGGTAGTTGATAAGGCATGGTTCTATTCAGTTGAATAGAAGTATGCATGTATGTGTGTGTATGCGTGTATGTATGCATTTTTTTATGTGTGCGTTAATGTGTGTATGCATGTATGGGAAAGAATCGACACCAATCACACAGACTGGCGTTGCACTATTGTTTGGAGACATGAGGTTTCTCACAATAAGTAGGTTACTCTTTTGTGCGTCCTGGAAAGGACGATTAGTGGCAGGTTGCAGTAGCTTTCCTCACATCCCGAGCGTAATAATGAAGGTGGACCTGGGTCCTCCAGGCGGCTGTGCTATGCTTGGCTCCATCTGCTCCATCATGAAAACAGCCCGTTTCCAGGGAGGGCTACTTGGAAACCAAAGGTGAGGGTCTTGGCCAGTATGTTTTGCATGACCGTGACTAACATGTTTGATCAATATATTTTGCCTGACCAGACGTTAGTCTTCCTCCCCGGAGACATGAGGTATAATGAATAAATGAGACTATCCAAAGATGATCGCTCCGCAAGTCAGTTCACATCAACCCTTCTTCAACCTCGATGCAAAGGATGTTCTATTTCCCTCTACTAAGTGCAACAGACAATTCGGGGCTCAGATTGGCTTATTTCGCCATTTTCGAACTTATGTGAACAGTGAATTCTGTCAAAATGGTCCTCACCAATTACGATGGACGAACAACATAGTATGTGTGTATGTGTATATATGCGTGTGTATATGTATTTATGCATGTATGTATGTATATGTATGTATGAACCTATGTGTGCGTGTATATATATATATATATATATATATATATATATATATATATATATATATATATATATGTATGTATATACATATATATACACACACACACACACACACATATAAATGCTGGCAGTGGAAAACAAGTCAGTTGCAAACGCGTGTTCCAGGTTAGATGTGGACAAATGGAATCTGATACCAGAATTCTCTCACCGTATCTCATTCTTTATGTTAAGGTTACTCCAAGAATGGATGAGATATAAACAAACAGGTCCATAGTTGTGGATCCGTTTCATGTTTTCCCCACAGACAGAAAGTTCAGCAGAGGATACGAAACGGCTAAAGAAATGTCAAAGTACATCTAAATCAATACAGGTCTCAGGTAGTCAGACAGCTCGAGATGCTCGGCTTCCGCGCATACGCCCCCGCCCTCGCATTCTCTTAAAAAGAACGATATGTGGTGCCAGGTCATAGACTGCACGAATGAATTGCTTGAGCTGGTGTGTGTGTACCTATGTTTGTGTGTGTCTCACAGTGCGAATATCAGAATGCTTAGTCTATTTTTTTCTTGTCCTGATTTCGTTCCAAGCAAAACATACCATCTATTTACTGCAGTATGCGCTCCACATGAAGTCTATTATAGACAATTTGAGCATTCTGTCAGTAGTGGTTTCTGCAGCAGTTGTTTTTGTGTGCATCATGACGTGCACAATTTCTATGTAGTCGCTTTGTCTGACATACCTGGCTCTTGGCTCTTTTCTACGCTTGTCGAAATTCACACAGGTGGTTACAATATCTATAACATTAATCTCGGTCACTTAGGTAAAGAAATTCAACTCCCAAAAACGTCCCGTATTTCTTGGCCGTATGTACCTTTAAGCTGGAAAGTAGATTGTATGACTTAGCCATACGCGTATCCTTGTGTGTGAGTATGTGTACCGGTATACCCAGTTTATACGACAGGCTAGGGAGTATATCACCGCCGAAAAACGAAGCATAGCTCATATTTAGCTTGCAAATCGTTCGAGTATTGAGAATGCGTTCGAAATGAACTGGCATAATGGCCGAGAATATCCATGCCATAATAAGTAGGGATCCACCGAATATTCAAATCGTATTCCTTTCAATGTATAATATTATGTACAATGAACTATTCCTATTCGGCTGCATATTACCCGGTAATCAAATACGAATAGGTCAAAGAGCGACGTGATCATTTTGAAGACTCAATAAGCTGAATAACTTTAAATGTCAATGTCCTACTAACTTAACACTTGCCATGAATACTTAATCGTGTTCCGGGTTGCATCAGCTGACTAGGCTGTCATTATCATCAACTGTGTTAGCCCTTGCATTACAATTTGTATTGGTTTAAATCATACCTTGTTGTTTAGTTATACTTTATAATGAATGGTAAAGTTTAAGAAATGCATTTCATTATTCTATAGAAACGGTCACTGTTATGGAAAGTCGTAGTCCAATTTGGAAATATTGAAATGTTTCTTAATGTGAATTTGATGATATCATGTGATGGGGTCCCATCCAAAAACATATTTAATATCTCCACTAAACAATCCCGTCATACAAACACACAGAGGAGTACAAACATCTTTTGAATCAAATATCAAAGTAAAATGATAATTGAGAAAACAAATACAGAAAATTCGTAGACCCATTTGACTTATTTTTTAATGTCAAACATTCACTCACATTTAGAGTTTGGTCGAATAGTGAAACCCCCCTATTCAGTGCATCCATCATTATATGTACCAATATATGCGGTCAGCACAGAGAACAATTCTATTAGCAGACGAATGAGTTAATATCGCTTCGATTGAGAGAAGAAACGAGCGGCTAGTCATGTCGACGAAACATGGCGTAATATGTCGCGAATACGCAGGATACGTGGTCGATTGTAGGGGTATGATTACAATTGAAAAGAGTCCGTTAATCGAAACGTCGATAAGCAAGGCTGCTATTAGAGGAGTACGCTTGTGCAGGCTGCTATTTACCTAAGTGTAGTTCTAGAGTCCTTTTGTTGTTTCCCAAATTGCCTCCTACCGGGTTGTTAATTCGGAACGAACGTTCTCTGATAGCTGCTTGTATTGTTCCTTCTTATATATCAGGGCGTCCGGAAGTAGGTGGGCGGGGATTCTCCTCAATGCAGCGCTTCTCGGCAGGCTGGCAGTGTGAACTCCCACCCCGTTGGCCGGGCTACTGTAATACAGTCTATTTCGTGATGTACTACGTGGACGTGAGGTGGTAGCATTGGTCCACTTGCTTCCACCCGACTCTGGTGTAAAGTGGGGGCCTTGGTCAGCATGTTTCACCTGACGTGAGGTAGTGGCTTTGGTCAGCATGTTTCACCTGACCTGAGGTAGTGGCTTTGGTCCACGGGCTTCCACCTGACACTGATGTGAGATGGTGGCCTTGGTGAGCATGTCTTACCTGACGTGAGGTGGTGCCCTTGGTCAGCATGTTTCACCTGATCCTGACGTGAGTTGGACGTTTTGGTCAGTTCGTTTCACCTATCAGTAACATTAGGTGGATGCTTTGATCAGCAAGTTTCACCTGATCCTGACGTGAGCTGGGCGTTTTGGTCAGTTCGTTTCATCTATCAGTAACGTTAGGTGGATGCTTTGGTCAGCAAGTTTCACCTGATCCTGACGTGAGCTGGGCGTTTTGGTCAGTTCGTTTCACCTATCAGTAACGTTAGGTGGATGCTTTGGTTAGCAAGTTTCACCTGATCCTGACGTGAGCTGGGCGTTTTGGTCAGTTCGTTTCATCTATCAGTAACGTTAGGTGGATGCTTTGGTCAGCAAGTTTCACCTGATCCTGACGTGAGCTGGGCGTTTTGGTCAGTTCGTTTCACCTATCAGTAACGTTAGGTGGATGCTTTGGTCAGCAAGTTTCACCTGATCCTGACGTGAGCTGGGCGTTTTGGTCAGTTCGTTTCATCTATCAGTAACGTTAGGTGGATGCTTTGGTCAGCAAGTTTCACCTGATCCTGACGTGAGCTGGGCGTTTTGGTCAGTTCGTTTCACCTATCAGTAACGTTAGGTGGATGCTTTGGTCTGCAAGTTTCACCTGATCCTGACGTGAGCTGGGCGTTTTGGTCAGTTCGTTTCACCTATCAGTAACGTTAGGTGGATGCTTTGGTCTGCAAGTTTCACCTGATCCTGACGTGAGCTGGGCGTTTTGGTCAGTTCGTTTCATCTATCAGTAACGTTAGGTGGATGCTTTGGTCAGCAAGTTTCACCTGATCCTGACGTGAGCTGGGCGTTTTGGTCAGTTCGTTTCACCTATCAGTAACGTTAGGTGGATGCTTTGGTCTGCAAGTTTCACCTGATGTGAGGTGGTGGAAGCAATTGTCAGTCCTCTTCTTTCACCAGACACTGACGTGTGCCACCACATCCATATGTGCAGCCTAATTTATGTCTTAGATAATGTCCGTTGCATCATTTGTAAGCATTACTGTCTGTGGTGTAATTTTGGAGCACTACTGTATGTGGTATTATTTGGGAGCACTACTGTCCGTGGTGTCATTTGTAAAAGAAGATACATGTGTATTAAGTAGCTATTCAATCGCGCCTTTCCGTGTCCCGATAGTAGAGCAGAAATTGTTAACTCTGTAATTCGTAAAGCATGTCGTAAGAGATGACTAAGCAGGATTCGCATGATGGTTATTACCCTGTCGTGTAAAAACTTGAAGCCATATGGTTGGTTGGTTATTGATCAAGCGGCCTATTGGCTCCTGCCCTTTGGCCCAATTCCACATAGTGGTATCTGCAAGTGTGTGTAAGCTGTTGTTTAGTTCCGTACAAAGTGTTCCATTTGTCTGGCCTCGGAGGAGGAAGCTCTTTCCTAACACCCACAAGGGCCGGACATTAAAAAAGATGATGTTCAACAGTTTCATATGAATGTGTGCACAGCCGGCACTCTGGAGTATGTTCAAGTGTTTATTAAGTTGTATGTGTTGAGTGCGAAGACGGAAAATTGGACTTTGATCTCTCCTTTTCAGGAGGTTGATGTTGTCTTTGGGATTTGGGATGGCCATATGTTTGTAGATTTATCTCCCAGTATTTCCCATAGTCCATCTATTCAGCCAGGCCTCTTTGTTCAGTCTTCAGTAGTTGTTTGACTGTCTGTAGGGTTATTGGTATGTATTGTTGTTATTGACTTGCTCCCTTCTTAGCCAGTCTGTCTGCCTTGTCACTGCCAGATGTATTAGAGTGACCAGGGATCCATTATATAACTATTATGCCTTCATGGGATATGAGAAGTTGGTTGGCATCTTGAGATATTTGGGTAATTTCAAGCCTGCAGTGGCCACCGTCTTCCAGAGATTGAAGGGCAGATAATGAATCTGTAAGGATTACGATGCTTTGGGCGTTTGATGTGAAAGCATCAAATACAGTCCTCCTCGTAAGAGATGACTAAGCAGGGTTCACATGATGGCTATTACCCTGTCGTGTAAAAACTTGAAGCCATATACACGTTCGTGGACATCGGCAGGTCAACAGTTCATGACTAGGCGTGTATTTGTTAAAGACATATGCTTCACATGCGGCTGAACAGATTTTGATTGATTGATTGATCATTTCATTGATCTATCGATTGATTGATCGGTTAGTTGATATATCGATAGCTTACTTTATTAATTGATTAATTGATCTACTAATTTGTTGATTGATCGATTGATTGATAGACTGATTGAAGTAGAAATAAAGGGACAACACTCAGACTGGACAGGACACTGTAGGATTGCCTTATAAACTATTCAACCGATTATACATTGGACTCTCATGCATGTAACGCGCAGAAAGAACAAACTGGGGAACATGTTACCTAGTCAGTCGGATCGAGGGAAGGACGAGATTATATGATGACGATAGAAGCCTGAGATGCCAATGCTCTGGGGAGGGAATCGATTGGGTTATTTGCGTGATTAACTATATGGTGAATAGAGAAAGAAGTCTAAGACAGACGGCAAAGTTTTTGTGGCTGTACGTTTTTTCTTCTTCATCTAATCGAGCGATCTTCAACCTGTTTAAACGTGGAGTCCACTTTTATAACTTTCGTTGAGAGCTATTTTTTCTTACCACCCACTAAAATCTAAATTGAAGAAAATACCGTGATTATCCATAGTCTGTGTATTTAGAATATTTTTAATCACCCTGTAGAATGTCCTTTTGGAGAACGTCACTCCCATTACAGCTCGTCGGAAAGAAACTCGAAAGCTTGCCAAATCCCCAGCGTGCTCCAGTGTTATGCTCAAGCATTTCTTGACATCTTGGTGACATCTTCTTCTTGGTTGCCTCTGCCTCTATTTACCGGCACCATACCTCCATTACCGTTCTCTCATGACCGTTCTGTCTTTTGGTGTGGCCAAAGTATTTCAATTTCCTGTTCATAATGAAATTTATGAATCAGTTCTCCTCTATGCCCAACTCTTGTCAAATGTCTGCATTCTTTTTTTTTCTTTTTTTTATGTTTGTTTTTGGTTAACGGTATTCTACGACCACGAGAAAAACACAGGTTCTCAAAATGTGCACTTTCGTTGGGTTATGGTATTCTGCAGTAGTTTCCTCATGTTGTGTTTTTAATACAACATGTAATTGTTCTGCTACCGTCTATCTGAAAGCTAAAACCACCCTAAAACTAGTGGGTGGTAGCACCCAGGCTGACGAGCCCTGATCTAATCAATCTTGTCGACGTTCATAAGCGCTCTCTTTCATGTTTTCTGTCACTCTTTTGTTACCACCTACTTGCATTTTGTCTTGCCATACCTGTTTAACTGTTGATGCCATCATGGTGATTGAACAAAAAGGGAAGCTAGTGGTCATAATCTCGATAGTCTGACGTAGTTTATGTAGGACATTGTCATGGTCAGGTGTATGGGGGAAATAGTTGTGGCTCTTTGTAGGGATTAGCTGTATGGTGACGTGAGGAGCCTGAAACAGATCACAAAGTGTATGGTTGAAATAGATCTGGTTATTTGAGCGATAACAACAAAGCAGAAGAAGAGGAATTAACTAAAACAGCATCCCTTGATGCAGAGGCTGCGTTTTGCTGATATTCATTTGACCTCGGATACGTTTTCGGATAGACCCCGTCTTTTTAAATCCTATATACGTAGACACTAAATTACGTAGCTTGTTATTGTCTCCTTCAATATTCTTAGCATAGACCATGCCTTACATTGACTCATTCCTGCATGCGCCACTGCCGAGATCCACTTGTAAATTACTTTAAGAGGTATGACTAACGCTTACAGCTGTATATTGGTGAAGAGGAAGTGGAGATGAATAAGACACATTCTCTAAAAGATACTTAGCAATATAACCTAACATTGGAACAGAATAGTCGGAAATCAAAAATACAAATGGGAAGAATATTGGAATAGTTGGCCAGACGAAGCTCACATAGAGGGAGATAAAGAGTATATGTTCCAGCTTTTAGTTCCAAGGAGAACAAGTTATTATTATTATAATTATTATAATTATTATTATTATTATTAGTAGTAGTAGTAGTAGTAGTAGTAGTAGTAGTGGTAGTAGTATTGTGTACATTACAGTATTATTATTACTACTACTCTTGCTACTACTGCTACTTCTACCACCGCCGCTACTACAATTACTACTGCTTCTACTACTACTGTTGCTACTACTACTACTACTACTGCTGCTACTACTACTACTGCTGTTGCTACTACTACTGATGCATATACTACTATTACTACTACTACTACTACTACTAGTGCTACTACTGCAACTGCTACTATTACTACTTCTACTACTACTACTACTGTAAATATCGTTGTCCAGTTCTTCACTGTTGTCTTCGACACACTTTTGTCACCATACATTGCCTGCATTCTGCTATGAATGTCAACTGGTTCTGCTATGCTTGGCCTCATCTGTTCTGTGTGTCGTTCACTACTATGGGGACCATGTCGATTCTTAACCTTGTTAGCCAGGCTGCCATGAAAACAGCCCGTTTCTAGGGAGGAATGTGGGGGGAAGTCAGAGTGAGGGTCTTGGCCAGTATATTTTGGTTGACCAGACGTTAGCCTTCCTCCCCTGTTATTAGTGTAAACAGTACAGTGTTATTATTATTTGAGTAAACAGTACATGATATTAAGTAAGATGACCGCGCCTTAGTGGCTGCGCTCCCGACTCTCTCCGGTGTTTGTGTCGAGTTTTCCGATGTTTGGTGATTCCTGTCGGGATTATATTTCACAATTCCTTCACCGGGTGGTATCAAGGACTTTATTCTGTTGAATTATGTGCTTTCGATCAGTTATTCTGTTTGTTATGCTGCATTTCATGCCTGGCTCAAGCCGTGGGAAACCAATCCATGACGGAGTTCAACGTTCCGCTTAATTGCACACCAGAATTCAGTCCAGATTATCACTACTCAAGGATATTTCTGCTGGGACTGAAGCAGACTCCCTCCTGCCTGCCCCTTCCTCCACCGGAGGTTACACGATTCCTCTGCCAATCTCGTATTTTCAGCACAGCAAGGATCACTCTGGCCAACAGGTGGACACAATTAAAAGCCTCGGCGGCCGGACACGTAAAAACAGGGAGTTTGACACGGACAGCTTGACACAAACATTGGTCTAACACACTCCTCGCGGCCCTGTTACCAAGGCTGCGGAGTACACGTCTCCACCCGGGGAGTCTGCATGGACATGATAGTGGTCGATCGACGAAACGGGCCTTTGACGCCTACACGAACATTATTATATTTATACAGTACAATATTGTTGATATTATTGTATATATAGTACAGTCTAATTATTATTATTATTATTATTACTATTACTACTGCTACTACAATTACTGTGTACAGTACATTTTTAAAATGATTAAAATATGTTTGTTATTATTGTACAATGCAATGGTTATTACATATAGCACACTACTATTTAACATTAGTATCAGTATTATTATTGTATGTAGTACAAGATTATTATTATTATTGTATTTAGTACAAGAGTATTATTATTATTGTATGTAGTACAAGAGTATTATTATTATTGTATGTAGTACAAGAGTATTATTATTATTGTATGTAGTACAAGAGTATTATTATTATGATTACTTTTACTACTTATGAATTATTATGCTTATCATCATTATCATTTTTATTTTTAGTGTATTATCTGGCATAGTTCAGTTTTCAGTTTCTGTGAAAGGATCTGGCTACGTTAGTCGGAGACTGTCTTTACTTACATACCCGCGCTGATTGTCTGTTCATATCTTGGTATCATTCAGCTAAAAGGGCATCCCTAGAATGCAGTGTGACCCAAGCTTGACGCGGGGGAGTAGTAATACTTGGCGTGGGTCCGGTTTGTGTGAGTCACACACTGGGAACTGGATATCAGGGTGAGAAGGAGGGGAGAGGCCGGGGGATTTGGTTATATGGGGCATGGAACACTTAAAGGCAGGGATCGACAGAGAGCAGAAGGAGAGATGTAAACTGGTGTGTGGAAATCGATGACAGAGTGTACAAGACGCGGGGTGCAGAGTGGTCAGATGATCTCAGCTTGGAGTACTTGGCCAAGATTCAACACGTTTTCATGTGAATACATGCCCAATTATAGCTTTTTAAGATGCTAGTAAAGCCGACTGAAAAGTCTAGTATTGCATTACAGTAACGAGAGCTGAAGACCGCCTTCAACGAGCAACTTCATAAGAAGAGCTGCTGTAACATGCTATCAGAGGACCATCGTGAATATGTGAAGAACTAGAGTTGGAGTAGCTTCTACGATCTTACAATCTTACAGATGTATGTATACAGTTTTATAGATAAGTGCATCTATAAAGAGTATTATAGATATGTACATCCATAAATAGTTTTATAGACAAGTGCATCTATAAAGAGTAATATAGATATGTACATCCATATATAGTTTTATAAATAGATATACCCATATAGTTTTTTTAACTTGAAGCTAGGTATTTCCAACGGTGTCTTTCATATCGACATATTCAGACATACACGGCGATATAGGTATACAACTACACACATATAGACGTATAGACATGACTTGACATTGGCATAGCCAACCATACATACACATAAGGACAGTACCATGCATATATATATATATATATATATATATATATATATATATATATATATATATATATATATATATATATATATATATATATATATACATACATACACATTACATTAGCTTTTTCCGTCTTGTCAGACGATAGTAATTGTGCTTTGAAAAGGTATGCAACTACAGTCCATGACGGTAACGAATGTAACTCGTAAGACCATTCCGGACAGAGAAGCATCTTCCACAGTGTGTGCAAGAAAAATCTGGACCGTTTGCGACATCGCATGGTGTGGCGTGTCTTCTCAAACTCTGAGTCTTTAGCCTATCAGCAATCAGTTTCTCCTTTGACTGTATCCCATGCTTAATCATGCCCCTCCATGTAACACGATCCATGGCGTCTTGTTCCCATGATTCCAAATCGATGCCTGCGTCATTCATATCCCGCTTGCATACATCCTTGTACCGAAGTAGTGGTCGGCCCAGAGACCTTTGCCCCAACTGTAATTCCCAATAGAGAAGATATTTTTATATTCTGCAATCATCCATCCTCCGAATGTGTCCCAGTCAGCGGAGCCTTCGATGACTAAGCATGGACAAGATTGTGACAGTGCCAGTTCTCTCCAACACTCTCCGTTTGTGATCTTGTCTTGCCACCCAGGATTCACCGCAGGCACCTCATGTGATAGCTGTTTAGCCGCCTCTCCTGGTGCATGTAGGTAGACCATGTCTCACTGCCATAAAGAAGAGTGCTGAGGACACAGGCCTGGTTTATGTTTTAACAGTGAGCTTCTTGTTCTCCCAGACCCTTTTTGTTAAACTGCTCATTGATGTTGCTGCCTTTCCTATCCTTATATTGATCTCATGGTCCAGGGATAATTTATTATTGACTGAGGATCCCAAGTATGTAAAGTGATCTACTACTTCGAGAGCTTCATCATCAATTGAGATTACTGCTGGGTTGTTTGCACCCTGGACCAAAACTTGTGCTTTCGTTTTGCTGATTGTTAACCCGAACTCACAGCAGGCATCCGAAAATGCAGATAGTAGACTTTGCAGTTCCTCCTCTGAGTGAGTGGTAATTGAAGCATCATCCGCAAAGAGCTCCTAGATGAGCTGCCTTCCTAGGCTTTCGAGCCCCATCTGCCCGAAACTACTGGTTTCTACAGTGACTCGCCTTCCGCCCCTTCTGTTAGTCAAAACAGTTACTATATATATATATATTCATTTCGGAATATTATTGACAAGCGAAGAAATTCTTGTTCGACACAGAATAACGAGGTAACACATGCGAAGGACGGTGGAAAACACCATAATCTATAAAAATGGAAAGGTTGGAATGAAATAATCTAAATCGTACATTTTTTCAATCGATAAGTGACAAAAGTTCTCTGATATGAAATATAACTGACAACAAGTGCGTGTGCATATGCTTTGTTCAGCAGTGTATATATGCGATGTCCCATGATGGGGAGTAAAGAATATCACAACTGTACCACAATATGTATGTAGTAGACCACGGTTGTGAGCTGCCAAGGAGCTTGTATATTCATCGTATAACCTGTGATGTGTTGTAGCCGACCTTTGGTATGTTGTAGCCAACGTGCTATCTGTTGTAGCCAACGTGCTATCTGTTGTAGCCAACGTGCGATCTGTTGTAGCCAACCTGCTATCTGTTGTAGCCGACCTTTGGTATGTTGTAGCCAACGTGCGATCTGTTGTAGCCAACGTGCTATCTGTTGTAGCCGACCTTTGGTATGTTGTAGCCAACGTGCGATCTGCTGTAGCCAACGTGCTATCTGTTGTAGCCAACGTGCTATCTGTTGTAGCCAGCGTGCTATCTGTTGTAGCCGACCTTTGGTATGTTGTAGCCAACGTGCGATCTGTTGTAGCCAACGTGCGATCTGTTGTAGCCAACGTGCTATCTGTTGTAGCCAACGTGCGATCTTTTATAGTCGATTAGGGATGTGTTGTACCCAACCCGTGATGTGTTGTACCCAACCTGTCATGTGGTGTATCTAACTTCTGATGTGTTGTACCCAACCTATCATGTGTTGTACCCAACTTCTGATGTGTTGTACCCAACCTGTTATGTGTTATACCCAACCTGCGATGCAGTTATGTCGCTTAATCATGCGTAGTTGACCGATCAATACTGGAGTATTCTCATCGCAGAAACCGGCATATTTTAAAAAAAAAGGTTTCAGCAATAAAGACTGGTTGCCCCGGCAGTGCCTGTGATGTGTAGAGGCTAGGGTTTTTAAATGCCAGCCCTAAGAGTAATAAATCTAGGGTGCTAACCTGCGTCGTCTTGTGTGTTAACCCCTTCGGCGCCCTCTCCTCTATTGAGACAGTGTTTATAAAACGGTCAGTGGGTCACGGGTTGTGACGAGCCATCCCGTGTTAGCGACGAGCGTGTCCTACCACATCCCTCACCCTGCCCCCTCGGGAGTCGCGCCTGTCAGACACGCCGAGGCTTTGCCTGTTGTGATCTCAAGAGATACCGCCCACCTCCCCCACTTCTCTCGCATCTTAATCCTGGCAATAACGCCTGTTGAAGAAACTAACCTGCCAACATTGATTCCCCGGGATGAATGGACAAGCGAGGCTGGTGTGTTGGGGAATGGGGGAGCATGATCCAGGGAAACACTGCGACCTCTTCTCGGTCTTTTTTATTTAGCTCCTCACAAAAGCTCAGGCATGAGTGTTACTATTTTTGGTAACTCTCGACATGATATAACCGAAAAGACTAGTTGAAAGAAACGTACTTTCACCAAAAGAGGGCTAACCCTTAGCTAGCAAGAATATAGAGAGCATATATTCATCATGATCATCATCAAAACCTTAAAACTCCACGTAGAGCCCAAGTATTCACAAATACAAGTCACATTGTCCTGGGCCATCCTTTCCAACCTAGTTCATGTCCAACCCAGTTTCATTTATGATTGTTTATAGCGGTACCTGCCCTGCGTCTTAGTTCACCCCAAACAAGACATTTTTTTTTTGCACCGAATTTAAGAATAGTCAACTTTTTTAACTGTTGGGGATGTCAAACATTCTGCGAGAAGCATCATCATGAAGCATGTCCTTTTCAGAACGTCGCTCCCATCACAGTCTGTCTGAAAGAAACTCTTTCCCTTGCCAAAACTCCAGCATCCGCCACAGTCATACCCAGGCATTCCTAGATATCATGGTGCCATCGTCTTCCTGGTCTACCCCTGCATTTCTTGCCTGGCACCATACCTTCCATCACTATTTATCAAGACCGTTGTGTCTCTTGATGTGACCAAAGTATTTACATTTTCTGGTCATAATGGAATTAATAAACCAGTTCTCCTCTATGCTCAACTGACTAGTACACACAGGTGCTGGTGGAAGAGGCAGAAGATTAACCTGGTCGACAACGACTCTGCGAGAATAGACGAGAAATATATGTGTGTGTGTGTGTGTGTGCGTGCGTGTGTGTGTGTGAGAGAGAAAAGAAAGAGAGAGAGAGAGAGATACTCTTCGGCATTCGTTGTAATATGCTGAGCTCCTATAAGTCCGCCCGGCGTGCAGTGATGCATGTGTTGTAAAACATAACATTGAATAAGAGGACGGAATATGCACAAGCAACGTGCATGTACATTTAGCATTAACGCTCTTCTGCTGAGATGGAGATTGGGTATGGCGATGGTGTCATCATTGTCCTTGAAGACAATACGTGTTCTGTATTTGTCTCAGACTCTCAATCCTTGCTTCGAAAGATACAGATGGACTGGCTATCGCACGAGTGGATAGATAGTTGACATCACAGATTGAACCTTCCGGATTTTCTGTGGCTCTACTGTTCTGGTCATGTTGGGGTTTGCGGGAAAGAAAGATCTGACATTCAGATGTCAAGACCCTCACCTCGGCTTCCTCGTTGCCCTCCCTGTTCTCATGGCAGCCTGGCAAACGGCATGAGGGATCGACATGATTCCCATAGTAGTGAGCGACACGCAGATGAAGCCAAGAATATCATAACCGACTGGAGGAAACCGGTCCATCTTTGTCAGCGCACTCGGGATGTGAGGAAAGCTAATGCATCCCGCCACTTAACGTCCTTTCGACGGAGCACAAAAGAGTAAACCTACTCATTGTGGACAATTCAAACAAGAACCCCAAACAGAGTTCCCCGGGTTTCCATCGTACGTAACGGGACATTATATTTATGATTAAGGGGAGGACAGGTCGATATGATTTTTTTTTTAAATAAATAAATACAGACTCACGATATGATAGAAGTGAAGAAAAGGAGTTTCAAATGGTTTGGAAAGGGTTAGGGTTATAGCTTAGGGTTATTGCTAGGGTTAGATTTAGAGTTAGGGTAAAGGTTATTGTTAGGGTTATGATTAGGGTAAGGGTTAGTGTTAGGATTAGATTTAGGGTTAGGGTTAGGTTTAGAGTTATGGTTAGGTTGAGGGTTAGGGTTAGATAACATGGTTGGTCTGCCAGCATGAATAATGCCTTGCCGCTGTAGAAAATGTATGCTGCTCACCTTATCACGGACCAACGTTGACAGACTCCAGAAATTCTTTGCTAACAGGGCATGAATAAAGCGGAAGCAGAAGTTCTCGTCTATTCTCGCAGAATGTTTGACAGCTCCAACAGTTTAAAAGTGGGATATTCTGTGACGTTATTACCGTAAACTCGGTGCTAAAAAGAAATATTTCTTTTGTTTGGGATGAATTAAGACGCAAGTACCGATGCAAAATTTTGATTAGCGACCGCCTATGTGATGGAGACGTTTCACTCAATGACCAACAGATAGGGACGTCCGAGAGGACTGAGCAGGAGTGTGTACAACCAGCAAGCTACCCGAACAGTCAGTATCTACACTTAGGTCATGAGCACCCATTGGTCTGGTCGGAGCGAAATGCCGTCGATTATTAACAGAACAGAATTGGCAGGATATCTATAAGTGTGCCCAGTATGTAACGATGTCAGTAATACATAACAAAATGCCTGCACTTGTGAACTTTATGTGCGAGCTGTATGTTTCGAATAACAGAGATGTCTCCTGGATGCAACCAAATGTGCTCGATCTGCAGCTGGAAGCGGTAGACCTCCGGAAAATAATACAATAACCTTAACTAACAACAGATAAATGGAGGGTATATGTGTGTGTGTGTGTGGGGGGGGGGGGGGGCGTCAGTGTGTGAAGAGCACGTACCGGAAACAATTTTAAAATGTAGGGAAATTAAATTCTCTGTACAAGTGCATGTCCTCAATTATAAGTTGCACAAGAAATACAGAAAAAATAAAGTTCAGAGACGCGACGGGAGTAAAGTTAATAGATTTGGAAAGTGGAATAGAAAGAGGAGTGACAAAGAAAGATCTTCTAAATACATCTATGCAACCGTGCCTGCACCCCGGAAGCAGTTCGTCAGCTCGACGTTTCTTCAACCTACAGATGTTAGTTTGGTGGGGGGAAACACACAAAAATAAAAACCAAGGCTTTCCTGCCTTCCGCAGTTAAAATCTGTAGATTCCAGAGTAACCGGGGTTTAAAAAAATGTTCCTGCCATTTCCTTCCTCGTCCACTCCTAACATATGTTCCTTCATTCCTTCAGTCTGATGCAAACTTTCTTTTGGATAACGACTGGACTTTTTTTCCCAAAAATTTATCAGCCTCAAATGCTAAGTTTCATGACTGTTGTGCATCTGTGTTGATAATCCAGGCAGTTACTGGTGCTACTGGAGGGAAGCTTTGTTCTGTAGTCAGGTAGAGAAGATCTGACGAGTTTGAAATTTGTAACTGTAGGTTTCTCTACTGCTGTTTCCCCTTCTTCTCCTTCTTCGTTCGTTCTCAAACTCCAGCTATCAAATCCTGGAAAGGGTTTTGCAAGTAGCAGGATGTAGTCCGGAGAACGGAATGCTTTGTGGCGTGGTTTACAGCTTGACTGCTAAATGTTCACCTTTTGGTCGAACACATTGTTTAGTTCCGGGTTAGCCTTCCTTCTTTGATTCCTTCTCAGTCTGCTCTGTTGCTGCATGTTATCCAGGATCACCAAGTGTAGACGTAGAAGGGTCTTGACAGCTCTAGTTCGATGGCCATATGACGCTAGCAGTCAGCTATGTGTCGCTGACAACTGCAGCTCATGTACTGCTCAGCGTCTTGATCCCTACTGGTGTTCGTGGTACAGGTCTTCAATAAGAGAGCCGGCTTCTGTGATCGCACTTCGCATCTCACGAAATGATGGAAAAGGAATCAAGAAGAAAGAAGAAGGGGCCAATTATACATAGAAGCTTTCATTAAAGAGGTTAACGTGAGATGCAAGTGAACAACTGAGAACAAGGGGAATGTCCGGAGTGTGGGGTATTTTAGTTGAAAGCGGTGGACGTTCAATTGACACACAACATAACAACACTCATGCATGTACAAATCTAACAAGAGTGACTACCCGTTATCTTTAAATGCTGCTTAGTGTCCAGTTAAAACAAATAGAAAGTTCTTTGGATGGTGTCCTTTTTGCCAGGCGTTCTAATCTTTCTATAGTTCGGAAACGTGTGTCAAATGTTCCCATAATTCTATAACGTATCAACGCGAACGTATAAATGTAGTCTTATATTTGTCATGACATCTACATTTGGTTAATTGACATTATGGAGGTGCTACTGTTCTTTCAAAGAGGATGGTTTTCTTTGATCTTTTCTGCGTAAAAAATATTTGGTCCTAAATTAACTTAACCTAAAGTCTGCTTACTGGTTTAGAAGACTCTGCAGAGTCTGTATACAAACAGATTCTTTTATAGTCACTTGATCTAAAAATAACTATGCGCATTCAATCAATTCTTGAATGCATTAATTAACACTCCATCCACTATTTTCTGTGACAATGCATTCCAAGCATTCACCACTCTCTGACTACAAAAAAATATTTCCTGGTATCTAATCTGGACCTTTCTTTAATTAATTTGTGTATGTGCCCTCTTGTTCTTGTAGGCGGCTGTATTTTGGAAAACTTGTTATTGTCTAAAACATACGTTGCTTACTTACTTTCCGTGTCCCTGGCACGACGCCAGACATCATGTTTCCGATGCCCGGTCAGGTAGATTTCCTTGTCGCTCTCCTCCTCATGTCATTCATATTGCATGTTTCTAGAAGTTTTGGCAGATCGTCATACGGTCTAGCCTAGTTGTTGATTGAACTCAGCATGAGAGCTGTTTTATGATCCGTGAAGCCTCGGCACTGCTTTGGTGGTGAAAGGATTAGTCAACTGAAATGCTGTATTCATTTCAATATACGAAGCGTGTTCAAATGAAACCAGACCAAACTGCAACTAGTGAACATACGTACGATGCGCATGATAACGTCAGTTCTGGTGTAAACAGCACATACCAACCGTCAAGTTTGCAACATTTCATTATCCTCCGACTTATAGTTTCCTCAGCAGACCGTTGAAAATATGGTGGGTGTGATACGGAATCCGTACAGAGTTGATCAGAGAGCGGTGATTCGGTTTCTAACAGCTGAAGGATGTCGACCAGTTGATAATCATCGCAGAATAAAGGCAATGTATGGGGTGACAAAAGTGTGTCGAAGAACTGGACAACGATGTTTGAAAACGAGAAATAAGCTGAACTGGAAACCAACTTTCGTGACACGTGACTGAAACATTGTGTTAAAATATGATCAAGTTAGTTGTCCGTCGCAAGCGATGATGGCGACACCATCAGACGGTTTTGTCTGGATCATGTAACTTGCGCTATTATAGTGAGCAAGAGGCTGCGCTGGTCGTCAGTCTCACTCTCTATTCTCGAGCTACCTTGAGGCAGTGGCAAGACGACTGGAGGTAATTTAGGATGCACGCAATCTGGTCCCTCCTCCTTCATTACTGAGTCGCTTGAAACCTGCGGGGCTTGAATCCATGCCGTTTCCGTTCATTGCTTTAAGAGGCGAGTTCCTTACCGCTCGACCACAGCTACCACCCCATATCACATAAAGAGGACGGTGGTAGCTCTCATGGGGATCCTGTGGACTCCTTACTGAGACAGAAAAAAGACCCACTGTAGACACACACAAAACTAAAGAAAACATGTCCATTCCACCACCTAGAACGGAAGAATGAAAACTCGTTATCCCGTGGATTTGGAAAAATCAATGCCAAATATCCCAAATGGCTATCGTAAAAGACGACTAACGAGAGTTGTCCATGGACGTTAGTAACTTCACCATAAAAAACAAATTGCTACATAAATTACCATTGCAAAACTAAATACAGTGCTCATGGCACAGGCTTTCTGTGAGGAATCATTGACAATGATGAAATGATTGCCCTAATATATAATAATGTAATTATGTTGTTGTTTGTGAATGCCCACAATGAGTAGGTTACTCTTTTGTGCGGCCTGAAATGGACGTTAAGTGGCGGTTTGCAGTAGCTTTCCTCACATCATGAGCGTGCTGCTAAAGGTGGACCATGGTCCCCCAGGCGGATGTGCTATGCTTGGCTTCATTTGCGTGTCACTCACTACTACGGGGATCACGTTGATCCCTCATATCATGAGCCAGGCTGCATGAAAACAGCCCGTTTTCAGTGAGGGCTACTAGGAAGCCGAGGGGATGGTCTTGGTAAGCATATTTTGCCTGACCCTGACTAACATGTCTACCAGACGTTAGTCTTCCTCCCTCTGTAATGATGTTAAACATATCGAATACATATTTCCAGCAGTTTTATTCGTGTGGATATTGATTTCCAGTGAATTTAAAAGCGGCACATCTTTCCGAGTGGACCATGAAGAACACGCGCTTCACAATCTGCCACTTCATCCCCCACAACAGTGTCTTCTGTGGGGCTGCCTGAACCTTTACTTTGTAATATAAACTATGCACGGTCTGCTGAACTTAGCACGCACCAATATTTTCAATCAGGCAACAGATCTCCGAAGGACATGTTTGTTTCTGCTCAGCTGCACCGCTACCCACAATCCAACCTTTTCAACAACCCACATTTGTATGTGAATGCAAAGCCCCGGGTTATAGCACTAATCAGATACAAAACAAAATAAGTATACTTGATAAGAAATAAATTGGGACTGAAAATACACAGAGAAAAAAAAACTGCACAGTTATTATAAGTATAGATGCAACTAACGACAACTACATTGTGTTAAAAGTCATGTCTTCGTAGCAATTTAAATAAAGTAGAAGGTATGGATAAAGATATCAACAGAAAAATGCAAAAGCCGACAGGAGTTTCAAAACACGGTTACACTTATTGAAAACAGAACAAATTAAGCTCAATACAAAAATAAAAGTCTTCAACTCCAATTCACAGTCCGTCCGTTCAGAAAAGCGGGGGAAAAAAACACCAACTGTGGTACAGAATTTCATGAATGCGTAAATACGCAGGATGCATTTTTCTCTACTTCTTCTTCTTCTTCTTCTTCTTCTTCTTTTTCTTCTTCTCCTCCTTCTTCTTTGTCTTTTCCCCATCCTCGTCTTTCTTTTCTTCTATTTCAGCATTATATTACTCTATATCACGCGTCTCTTCTTCCTCTTTTTTTCTTCAGCGCATGGAGAGCTTGCAATGATATGGTACGATCACTAATGTGGAACTAACTAGTCAGATCTCAGTGGACCATGACGTAGGGCCAAGATATTGACGTTCTATAGGGCACATATTAAGGGCACCAGATGATTGCATTATAGAGCAGTCAATGTTGTATCACATACGCTGTCATCTAACATTAGGTTAGACCGCACTTGCTAGCCACTCCGTACTCTCAGTGTATCAGTGATCCTATCCTCGTCTCTGTCCCAAACATTCTACAACCCAGGAGAGATGAGACTTCACTGTGTCAGTGATCCTATCCTCGTCTCTGTCCCAAACATTCTAAAACCCAGGAGAGATGAGACTTAACTGTGGCAGTGATCGTATCCTCGTCTCTGTCCCAAATATTCTACCTCCAATGAGAGATGAGACTTAACTGTGGCAGTGATCCTATCCTCGTCTCTATCCCAAATATTCTACAACCCAGGAGAGATGAGACTTAACTGTGGCAGTGATCCTATCCTCGTCTCTGTCCCAAATATTCTACAACCCAGGATAGATGAGACTTAACTGTGGCAGTGATCCTATCCTCGTCTCTGTCCCAAATATTCTACCTCCAATGAGAGATGAGACCTCACTGTTGATCGTCTCGTTCAATATGTTATCATTGTATCATCGGTTCTATCTTGGACTGTCACACACTTACAGCCTTCTCTGTAACCATCTACTAATATTACCGGTTACAATGTGTGTGACGGATTGACCAGATCTGGGTCAGATAAGAACAGATTTGGGTAATAAATAACTCAGATACAACAATAAAGACGATTGGAAGATTTGCAGACAAAATGCTTGGTTTTTTTCCATTGTACACATACCAGTGGCCTTACATACCAGTGGCCTTACATACCAGTGGCCTTACATACCTGGCCTTACATACCAGTGGCCTTACATACCAGTAGCTTTACATACCAGTGGCCTTACATACCAGTGACCTTACATACCAGTGGCCTTACATACCAGTGGCCTTACATACCAGTAGCCTTACATACCAGTGGCCTTACATACCAGTGGCCTTACATACCAGTGCTAGACCTACCAAATAAATCTGGGCTTACACAAGAACAGTCTTCAGGATGATAATGGATATTAAAGCAGTGACTTCATCTTGGAGACGGCTATCTGAGATAGTATTGTTAATCACGGTGGTTATCATGCCAGACTATCAATTCTTGTTGTGGAAGGTATATAATATGATGTTATATTATACATAACAGGCATTACCGCACCCCTGGCAGACCGTAGTTGCTGTTTCTCTCAGCAATTGACAAAGAATGTGAGTACTGATGGTTTATTTAGCTCAAGGTTTGTGCGCACGCTTGCTCCGTCCTCTCAGACAACCGTTCAAGCTTGAGCCACAACTGGTTGTTCTGCAGTCTGTAGTTTGCCAATTATGCATTCAATAAGTAACTACTGATTGATTTCCATATGTCCTCTTTAAACACATTTAATGTTCCAACTATGAGTAATTTCAGTATGTCCTCTATAAACACATTTAATGTTCCAACTATGAGTGATCTCAGTATGTCCTCTCTAAACACATTTAATGTTCCAACTATGAGTAATTTCAGTATGTCATCTCTAAATAAATTTAATGTTCCAACTATGAGTGATTTCAGTATGTCCTCTCTAAACACATTTAATGTTCCAACTATGAGTGATCTCAGTATGTCCTCTCTAAATAAATTTAATGTTCCAACTATGAGTGATCTCAGTATGTCCTCTCTAAACACATTTAATGTTCCAACTATGAGTGATCTCAGTATGTCCTCTCTAAACACATTTAATGTTCCAACTATGAGTGATCTCAGTATGTCCTCTCTAAATAAATTTAATGTTCCAACTATGAGTGATTTCAGTATGTCCTCTCTAAACACATTTAATGTTCCAACTATGAGTGATCTCAGTATGTCCTCTCTAAATAAATTTAATGTTCCAACTATGAGTGATCTCAGTATGTCCTCTCTAAACACATTTAATGTTCCAACTATGAGTGATCTCAGTATGTCCTCTCTAAACACATTTAATGTTCCAACTATGAGTGATCTCAGTATGTCCTCTCTAAATAAATTTAATGTTCCAACTATGAGAGATGTCAGATATGGTACAGACGTTCAAAAACAGACGCCTACTCAGAATATCGGCGATGAAATGGTACGATAAGGTTGTATACAGTCCAAATTGTTCATTACAGTCTACTAAATTAGTACCAGTCACAGTCCAATTTACCTGAAACACCATGTCGCATATCAACAATGTCTTGTTATTTATCTGAATTTGATTTAGGAATAAAAGGTGCACCTATAAATTTTGAAACTATAATTTTAATGTAATAGTTTTTTTTTTTTTTTTTTTTTTTTTTTTGTTGTTGTTGTTGTTGTTGTTTGTTAACCATACAATTACTGCTCTTGACTTGGACATTCAGACTAATATCTTGTGGACTGTAAACGTGTACCTGTGGCGAAGAGGTTGACAGTAGATGGGAAGATAAAGAGATTACGTTGGCGTTGGATTGGACATATATTGCTTAAAGGAAAGAACGACATCGCGAGTCGGTTGCTGTTCTGGAACCTGAAAGGCAGGAGTCATAGAGACCGTCCAAACTCACTTGAAGTAGTGTAGTGGAGACAGCCACGAGAGTTGCAAAAAGACGTGGTAGATGTTGGAGATGAGGGAAGAAGACAAACGGAATGTGTTAGTTGAAAAGTTATGCTTCGCACGGGTTTGTATTAATTTTTTTTATTATGAATACTTACAGAATGTTTCCGGGGACGGCGTGGCCTAGTGGTTAAGTGGCACGGCTCACAACCCGAAGGTGCTGGGTTCGATCCCCATCACAGCTCCGGCCGTTACCCCGGGGAAGAAAACCCTTAGAAAAGGCACGAGGAAGCAGATCCTTACATAAAATGCATGCTGAAGTCGGATGCACTGGGCCGACAGGCGCAAAATAAAAACCATAATGCAACGCACACCGCCTTTGGGGATTAGAGAAATAAGGCGAACGCAAAAAAAAAAAAAATGTTTCAATTGTCAGAATGACCAGGACAGCAAATCCGCCTGTGCAGATTTGAAGCCTCTATGTCCGACATCCACACAAGGCCTCTAAGATTTGAAGTCTCTATGTCCGACATCCACACAAGGCCTCTAAGATTTGAAGCCTCTATGTCTGACATCCGCATAAGGCCTCTAAGATTGGAAGCCTTTATGTCCGACATCCGCATAAAGCCTCTAAGATTTGAAGCCTCTATGTCCGACATCCGCATAAGGCCTCTAAGATTTGAAGCCTCTATGTCCGACATCCGCATAAGGCCTCTAAGATTTGAAGTCTCTATGTCCAACATTTGCTCATGTCGCACCCATTCCCTCTATACCTTCCCAAGCAATAATGTTAGAGTCGGACACCATAACGTTTCCGCATTAAAGAGATCACAACTACGCCAGAGCTGAAGTGACTCCTTCAATCATCATTCTGATACTTGAGGTTGTTGTCATTTTGTGTCCCACTGTCTCAGATAACTATCTCACATCTGAGGACACTCCCTTGATCTTCATTTCCATACTGGATAATGTTGTCATAAATGCTCTGTTACACTCGGCAACAACCCTGCCTCTCATCCAAGCATTGAAGCGCCATTTTGATTTAACACGGGGCAGTATAGATCCATTGCTTCAAGCGGTTCCAGTGACATTCAGAATAGGACCAATGTCACATAAACCTCACTGCAAATGATTCGAATCAGGTTTTCCTAAAATATTACAGGAGCCAAGAGCAGTGTTGGTCCTATGCTCGAACAAATGGAGATGTCGACCAAGTTAAGTTAAGTACTTATCCATCGGTAAATATGACTGCATCATTATCTCGAGTATTATGATTAGGTACAGAAACGTTTACTAAGGCACGGATGGATAGCAGAAATAGAGGCCTCGCCTTTAGGGGCCAGCGTAGGTCTACTCTCCTGGTCACATAGTACAATAAAAGACTCTCGATTTGCTTCGAGTTGGACATTTGATAACAGTTGTACAAGGAGACAAATCAACGAACGTCTGTTGAATTCTGATAATACTGTTGTCGAACATTTATCGATTGACAAACTGAAGAACATTGCACTAAATGGTTCAAAATACGGAGATGATCAACAGCAGATGGTTGATTAACCTTGAACTAAAAGGTTTAACATGGTACGGAGGATGGTCAACAGCTGACGGTGTATAAACCTTGAACTAAAAGGTTTAACATGGTACGGAGGATGATCAACAGCTGACGGTTGATTAACCTTGAACTAAAAGGTTTAACATGGTACGGAGAGGATCATCAGCTAATGGTTGATGAACCTTGAACTAAATGGTTTAACATGGTACTGAGGATGGTCAACAGCTAATGGTTGATGAACCTTGAACTAAAAGGTTTAACATGGTATGGAGAGGATCATCAGCTGATGGTTGATGAACCTTGTACTAAATAGTTTAACACGGTACTGAGGATGGTCAGCAGAGGAACACCAGTTCAGAAACCTAGTATCAAATTGTTAAACACCGAATCACCAGTTGATAACCATTGCACTAAATGGTTTATCAGCGGAACACCAATTAATAAACATTGCACTAAATGGTTTAATTACGGTAACATCTTGACACTAAGAGCAGTTTACAGGTCAACTATTATACAAAGCACTTATGACAGGACGTTATGGAGATACATAATCGCCTTTGCCTGTCGGGGCGGCACTCTATAATGACGATGTGTGTAACTGAGCTGTGTGCGGACGGAATATTATCTACGGCCTTGGTTTTAGCCTGGAGATTTTTCATAGCCGTGTTTCTTTTATTGTAGATAACGTAGCCTTCTGATGAATCAATTGTCCTCTTGAGACTAATCGATTGTGATTGGGTCTGCTTGTATAACAACAACAAAATAGCTCAGTTCACAATCTAGCAGTGGATGGGGGACTTTTATCTAGGTTAACGATCAATTATGACG
Organism: Ariolimax columbianus; assembly: GCA_036924085.1. Classification (NCBI taxonomy): domain Eukaryota; kingdom Metazoa; phylum Mollusca; class Gastropoda; order Stylommatophora; family Arionidae; genus Ariolimax; species Ariolimax columbianus. The sequence goes on along the minus strand of JAVGWX010000004.1, from coordinate 88,619,632 downwards.
GTTTTGATGGACCTAAAATAGCACTTGGATCATTTGAAATGAGAGATACTTTATGATTACAATCATCGCTAATGGTTAATATTAGTGTTTGCTGAATTGGAAAACCCTTGGGCTCTGCCTATCTGTTACCAGGGATATACGAATGAACACAAATGTAGTATAGGACTCTTTTCGGTCTTTGTATTATTCTTGTAATAGCCTTATATGTTCGTCCTACTTTGTCTATATTGTTACCAAGATACATTCATGATTCCACATCATGTAAGAATGTGCATCAGGGTTAGTGAGCCAACGCTCTCCAAGACTATACTCCGTCTCCAAGTGCCGACCCTGGAATCTGACTGCATCCCCACAGCCAGGCTGAGAATAGGGAATAAAGATGGAAGACAAACCAGGTCACAAACATGTACTGTTCTGAAACGGAATATGTTGGGCTGAAATACGCAAATTCTGCAGCCTCGCTGTAATCTACCACACACGTCATTTTCAGGACGAAAAACGAAGAAGAAGAAGTCAAAGAATTCTATTTGTTTTGATAATGTTGAATGGTTCGACGATCTTGCAGACGCTTGTAGTCCTTGTAATCAATACGAATATATTGATTTCAAATGTAAACTGACACTGAGTGGACAAAATCAGGCAACAGATTGAGAAAGCCACATTAACATGAGTCTCACATCATTCTGTATGCCAGACCAAACAAGGATGACTTTACCCTCACTGTTTGCAGCCTAGACCAACTATTCTTCGGGGATACGTTCGATTTGCGCGACGGTCCCTCGTTGCCTAGCCGGATTACTGCTACTACTACTATTACAACTACTAGTACTACTACTACTACTATTACAACTACTACTACTATTACAACTACTACTACTATTACTACTACTATCACTACTACTACTACTACTATCACTAGTAATACTACTACTACTACTACTAAGTCATTCTATATGAGATGTAGTGGAGGATAGACTAAAATCAAATCAGACGAAACATACTGATCAGACAAAGTTAGTCAGACCACAAATCACTTCCACGCAGTTTTCCATGGAAACAAGCTGTTTCATGGCAGACTGGCTCGAAAAGTGAGGAAAGCTACTGCAACCCGCCACATAATGCACTTTTCAGTGCGCACAAAAAGGTAGAGCTACTCATCGTGGGCACTCAACAATAACAACAATAATCTCAGCTGCTGGTCGGGTCGAATCGAACGCTGCAGAGATAGCAGAATAAGCACCGAACATAACGAACACGCATCCTACATATTTAAATATATATTTATATATATTTATGTATATTTCTGTATATGTATGTTTATGTATGTGTGTATGTATGTTTGTATGTGGGGATCGTTGTAGTCAAGAGGTTAAGTAAGGCACTCACAGCGATGAACGGAAACGGTGGGCGATCGAATCTGGCAAGTTTCAAGCTACCCCTGGTCTCACGGGAGGTAAGACCAGAGTGCCTGCATCGTTCCTGCAGAGTTACCTCCAGTCATCTCGACCAATAGTCTTGCCACCGATCCAAGGTAACTCGGGACAAGAAAGCGAGGTTGATGAGCAGCAAATTCACGTCCACACTGTAATCTAAATACAGCGCACATCACATTATTAAGACAAATCCGTCTGATATCGTGGCCATCATCGCTTGCGATGGGCAAGAACTTAATGTGTGTGTGTGTGTGTGTGTATGTGTGTGTGTGTGTATATATGGATGTACTTCTACTGGTCTGTCTCTGCCTCTCTTGTCCCTCACCATACCTTCTAGACCGTTGTCTTTTTATGTGACCGAAATATTTTAATTTTCCGTTCATAATGGAATTTATAAACCAGTTCTCCTCTATGCCCAACTCTTGTCGAATGTCTACATTCTTCTTGTTTTTGATCCATGGTATTCTGACGACCTTTCTATAACATTTCGACTCGATAGACTCGCTTCACTTTCTTGAGATTTCGGTAACGTTCCATGTTTCACAGCCGTATGCTGCCACAGTGCAAGGTTCTCAAAATGTTCGCTTTTGTTGGTTTGCTGGTACTCTGACATAGCTTCATCAGGTTCTATAGTCTCTGCATTGCCATTGTCAATCTTCTTATGATTTCCCTTGATCAGTCGCCATTGTTGTCGATTCTGGAGCCCAGATACTCGAAGCTGGTGATTTGTTCTATTTCCACGAACCCGAATTTGAATTTATGTTTCTTTCTTGTTTTGTCGGTGGTCATCCCCTATGTTTTGATCTGCACTGCATCTGCATACGGCTGCAATTAGCTGCTCTAACCCTTATGCACTGTTTGAAAGTATCACACAATCGTCTGCGTATCTTAGATCTGGGATCTTGTATCTGTCGATTGTAAAGGGAGCCTATATTTATATACCATATAAATGAAAAACACATTTCTTGTTGTAACGCCAATGACAACTTACAATTCGGAAACGCTGTATTATCTATTAGGCAGACCAACTGTTTAAGCTGGATTTTGCTTTTTGTGCACTGTGGTCTTTTGTTGTTGTTCTTCTTCTTCCTTTTCGTCTTCTTGTTGAAAGCCACTCGTGCTGAATTAATTTAACACTTGACGACATTTCTTAGGTGGCTGGTTACAGCGACTCTTCTTGCATCCCGGGGTGTACTAAGCCCTCTTGGTTGTAGGGACAATGCTAGGCTCCTCAGTAAGCTCGGCATTATTGGGATCACAGTGCCGATCCCCACCTCGTTGGTAAGGCCATGTAACACATCATGTTCACAGGAGTCCGACTTGGACGAGAGGTGGGGGTATTCGTAGTATATTTCACCTGACTCTGATTACTCTTCGCTCCAACCTTCATCAGTATATTTCACCTGAATCTAAGTCTGCAGTGATAGGTTTTGATTGATTACAACTAACTACCAAAGTGAAGTGACAACAAGTCTGAGTCTGCAGTGGTAGGTTTTAAATGATTAAAACTAACTACCAAAGTGAAGTGACAACAGGTCTGAGTCTGCAGTGATATGTTTTGATTGATTACAACCAGCAATCAAAGTGAAGTGACAACAGGTCTGAGTCTGCAGTGATAGGTTTTGATTGATTACAACTAACTACCAAAGTGAAGTGACAACAGGTCTGAGTCTGCAGTGATAGGTTTTGATTGATTACAACTAACTACCAAAGTGAAGTGACAACAAGTCTGAGTCTGCAGTGATATGTTTTGATTGATTACAACCAACAATCAAAGTGAAGTGACAACAAGTCTGAGTCTGCAGTGATATATTTTGATTGACTACAACCAACAATCAAAGTGAAGAAGTGAAGCTCCTGACAAGTCTGAGTCAGCAATGATATTTGCCTGACCGCATGAGAGAGGTTATCGCCTATTATTTGCTGCTAGGCGAGAAGGTATGTTTTTAAATAGTTACGTCAATCAGGTGTGTCGGTTATGACTTGGCTAAACTGGTTTTATTTCTGCTCTTTTCACAGGCTTATAGATTGTGCCTTCGACTTGGGCCTGATACGACCAGGGCATGCTGGGCTATGCACGAAATAGATGCGTTTGTTGTTGTAGTGGTGGTGTTAGCCTAGGCTGTGACGTAGGCTCGCTCTTCCTCTATCACAGTCGCTTTGGTTATTCTCAGGACGTGGAGGCATAAACAAGAATAGTCAGCATACAAGTCGTGAGCAGCGTCGAACAAAAACAAATGTACACCTAAACAGAGTTGTACTTTGAGCAAATTATATGACATCTGAACACCAATGTAATGGTGTTGTTATTAATCTCCTTTTGTTGTTCGGTCAATTAATTCGACGAACACGCGACGCATACCCCTTTTGTCACGGAACTGATGTTGACATCTTGAGTACACATAATCTCCTGACGTCACCACAGATCCAGACGTATCGTTCCCAGTAATGCTGGCGCAAGGTCTCACATTTTGTCTACAAATATGTGGTTGATGAAATAATTAATATTCTGTGTTTCTAGCATATGTTGGTTGATTTTAAACCTCAGCACGCGTGGAGTCACGTAACAGTAACTGCTGCTGGGAATCAAGTGTTTAACACTTCCATTAACAAGTTCTCAGCTGAGGCGGATGAGTTGTTCACTGCCTTGCCGTATTGCCTTTTCCATAACTGTAATCAGATACCCATTTGCTGTTTGGTGTTGTGAAACATTCCGAAACCAGGGATTAAATCATATCCTTTTACGACATTCACAAATATTATCCATCAGCACTGTAGAATCACTTGTCTTCTGTTGACTTGTCAAGCTCGCTTCACCGACATTAGTCTATTACGTACAACGGCTGAAAGAAGACGGTCAGGACTATGCACAAGGAAGATACTTTTGTAACTCCAAGCAAACCGCGGACCACTGTCAGGACAGCTACTATCAAGACAGACCACGGATCAGTGTCCGTCAACAACCACACCATCAACCTTCACAGCCGCCTGCCTAGTGCAGACAGTGGCATACAAGATGACGGAGGGTTCGATTCTCTGTCCCGCTATAAAGGAAAAAACTTTCTGTCCACCTGCAACGACCAGGGTGCTACACACAACACCAGCTCTACCGTAGTCAGCCATAGTAGCAGTGGATATAGCAGTGACCAATCTCAAGGACCACTTGGTCCGAAAGTTGTCTCGCTGCCTTCATCATCCTTAGCGACGGCCTCGAAACCAGTCCCACCTGTAAAACCAACACTGTCATCATCACCCTCTAAATCTTCCTCATCGAGACCAAGCCCACGCTCTTCAGCCACCACGTCTTCCAATAGCCCTACCCCATCTATAGACACTAAAAATGTTAAACCTGTCACGAAAGGTCAACACTCATCATCGGAAAGTTCTGAAACATCTTCGGGCAATCTTTCGGATATCCCCAGACAATCCGGGATTTCCTATAGATCCGTATATGTCAATCAAAATATCACGCCAGGCAGGCCAGTGCCAGCCCAGAGGACAGATATTGGCGCTTCAGGGACTAATCGAAAAATGAATGCACCGATATCCACCAATCACAAATCCGAAAGTGAAGCCGTAGGTATGTTTCCCAGTTTAACGGTGGTAGCAATTGACAGCGGCGTGGAACTGTCCTTCTCAAAAAGCGCCGTTAATGTTCCTTCGTCCTCTCCATCTTCTGATATCTCTACCTCATCATCCTCAGCCACTCGTGCCGCTGTAGGTTTGAGCTTGGATCAATCCGAAGAATATGGGAATGTGACTGAATCCAGCTCAAAAGCGTCTGGCAATAATATTGTTACTGTTTCTGGCTCTGCCTTGAAGCTTCAGGTTATAAAACCATCCCGCCAGGGTCAAGATCACACACACAAGCCCACAAATCAAGGTCAGGGCTGTATAGCTCTGACCCGACCTTTGAGGTTGGGTACTCCGTCAAAGTTAAGTGTCAAAACTGTACAGCCAACCACACTACACTCGCAACCATTACATCTTGTGCCGATAATGAAACCTTCACAACAGCGGGAGCAGAGGGTACATCAACAACAAGCGCCTACAGATATGAAAGCCAAACCAAAAATTGCTCCTAGACCTTCAGTACTATCAAAAACAATCACCAGGCAATCATCAGACGTAACAGCGATTGACACATTTACCAGCAGTTCCTCCACCACAATCACGGGCTCTCCGTCTTCTAGTGTTATCACCAGTAGCAGCTCTAACAGAACCGTAACAAGCTCTCATCCACCAAACGAGCCCTCACACAAAGCAGAAGTCCCTGTTGTACACCGAATCAAGACATCCCTTCTTCAGTCAGGGCGAACAGAAATCCCTGTAACACACGTAGTTCACCGAGCTCCCAGTTACAAAAACCAGCTGTTCACAAGACCACCATCTTTCGTCGGTAGACACACGCCTGAGAGAGACAAAGTCAGACCGCAGAGCGACCAGTACATGAGGCAGCCCATATACGAGAATCTTCGATTTGATATCAGAGAAGGATTTGACTTTGATGACGAGGGAACCCGGACTAAACAAGCTCAGCTAATCCTCAAACACTCGGATGAGTTGATCAATGATGCTCTCAAAATGCTTGGAGCCTCGACAATATCCTCGCTAGACATCAATGACATTGAACCGCTCATCAGTTCCACAGACTTTCCTGATGGGAGTACACCGGTAGAAGGGGCTGACACCTCGTCAAAGAGGGAACATAGAATTCCTATCTATGATGTTCGAACTGGAAAGTTTCACAGTGGGACTAGGAAGTCTTATGTGTGCGAGTGGGCAGAGGGACACGGGAGCTCAGCCAATGGAGAGAGTAAGAAGGAGGTGACGTGGAAGGAGAGGAAAGGCAGGATTGATACAGCATTGACGTGGTTGAAGCATGAACTGGTAGGTAGTGAATTTGCTATCCGTGTTGTCTGTGGCTGATATGTACTGTATGTGCAGTCTGTATGGTCTGATGTGTGGTCTGTAACTGGTCTGATGTGTGGGATGATGTCTCTGGTCTAGCGTGTAGTCTCTTGTTGTTCTGTGGTCTGGTGTAGTTTATGGCTGGTCTATAGTCTGGTGTGATCTATGGCTCATCTGTACTCTGATGTGTGGTATCTGACTGTTCTGTGGTCTGATATAATGTTATATATCAGGTTTCTCAGCCTTGTAGTACTAATTTTATATTTGTGTTGCAGTCTAATATAATTGTATATGACAGAAGTATGATCATAATCGATATTAAGTCTGTCATAGGAATATTCTCAATGGGCAAAGGGAAGTGAGAATCGATGCCTTACAAATGTGGATGAATAGAAGAAATAGCAGAACGAACAACGTCCATACAGTCGATTCCCTACACGTATGTTAACAATATTAGAAAGATAGAAACGGAAAGGGACCTAGGGGATATAATAGAGCATACAGGTAAAGTGAGTGAGCAAGTCCAGGTAGCAGTGAAAAATGCAAATGCAATGTTAGGTATGATAACAAGAAATATTAAACATAGGAGCAAGGAAGTGATAGTCAAACTGTATAAAGCATTAGTTTGACCAGGATTGGAGTACTGTGTACAGGTGTGGCGTCCTTATCATAGAGGGGATATAAACATGCTGGAAAGGATACAGAAAAGAGCGACAAAGCTGATAGTGGGGTTCCAGAATTACAGTTATGAGGAAACACTCAGAAAATCGGCCTACAGTGTCTAGAAAATAAAATAATTCGAGGTGACATAATACAGGTTTATAAGATAATCAAAGGAACGAATAAATTAGACTTTAATAAGTTTTTTTTCTAAAAAGAACAAGAACAAGATGGATAGCTGCTAATTAACTAAAGAAAGGTCCAGATTAGATATTAGGAAATAATTTTTTTTCTTCAGAAAGTGGTGAATGCTTGGAATGCATTGCTACAGGAAGTAGTAGAGGCAGGAATAATTAATGCATTTAAGAATACATTAGATGCGCATAGCTTTTAGAGCAAGGTAGTCCAAATGAAACTAGTTGTATACAGACTCTGAAGAGTCTTATTAACCAGTATCGAGACGTTAAGTTAAGTTAAGTTATGTCCTAAATGTTGCAGCGTCTACCGTACCAGGATTAGACTTTATAGTCATATGAGATCACATCTTCTTGCTCAAGGTCGGACGCTGTCGCCATCTTCGTTTGCCGTGGACAACTATTACATATAGAAGAATATTGGTGGAAGATAATGTTTTGTTTTAAAGTCGTGCTAAAGATGTTAGTGCTTCATATAGAAATAATGCTCAGTGAGTCTTGTAGTTCAAATATGTTGGCATTATAAAGGTTAACATGCTAAAACCTAACGGAGGAGAAGCATGTGGGAAACATGCCATAAGATGTTCCCCTTATAAGTTCAAGGATAATACCAAGAGATGTCCGCGTTATAAGTTCAAGGATAATACCAAGAGATGTCCGCGTTATAAGTTCAAGGATAATACCAAGAGATGTCCACGTTATAAGTTCAAGGATAATACCAAGAGATGTCCAAGTTATAAGTTCAAGGATAATACCAAGAGATGTCCACGTTATAAGTTCAAGGATAATACCAAGAGATGTCCGCGTTATAAGTTCAAGGATAATACCAAGAGATGTCCGCGTTATAAGTTCAAGGATAATACCAAAAGATGTCCAAGTTATAAGTTCAAGGATAATACCAAGAGATGTCCGCGTTATAAGTTCAAGGATAATACCAAGAGATGTCCGCGTTATAAGTTCAAGGATAATACCAAGAGATGTCCAAGTTATAAGTTCAAGGATAATACCAAGAGATGTCCACGTTATAAGTTCAAGGATAATACCAAGAGATGTCCACGTTATAAGTTCAAGGATAATACAAAGAGATGCCCACGTTATAAGTTCAAGAATAATACCAAGAGATGTCCACGTTTTAAGTTCAAGGATAATACCAAGAGATGTCCGCGTTATAAGTTCAAGGATAATACCAAGAGATGTCCACGTTATAAGTTCAAGGATAATACCAAGAGATGTCCACGTTTTAAGTTCAAGGATAATACCAAGAGATGTCCACGTTATAAATTCAAGGATAATACCAAGAGATGTCCACGTTATAAGTTCAAGGATAATACTAAGAGATGTCCACGTTATAAGTTCAAGGATAATACTAAGAGATGTCCCCTTTATAAGTTCAAGGATAATACCAAGAGATGTCCACGTTATACGTTCAAGGATAATACCAAAAGATGTCCACGTTATAAGTTCAAGGATAATACCAAGAGATGTCCCCTTTATAAGTTCAAGGATAATACCAAGAGATGTCCCCTTTATAAGTTCAAGGATAATACCAAGAGATGTATCCTTTATAAGTTCAAGGATAATACCAAGAGATGTCCGCGTTATAAGTTCAAGGATAATACCAAGAGATGTCCACGTTATAAGTTCAAGGATAATACCAAGAGATGTCCAAGTTATAAGTTCAAGGATAATACCAAGAGATGTCCACGTTATAAGTTCAAGGATAATACCAAGAGATGTCCGCGTTATAAGTTCAAGGATAATACCAAGAGATGTCCGCGTTATAAGTTCAAGGATAATACCAAAAGATGTCCAAGTTATAAGTTCAAGGATAATACCAAGAGATGTCCGCGTTATAAGTTCAAGGATAATACCAAGAGATGTCCGCGTTATAAGTTCAAGGATAATACCAAGAGATGTCCAAGTTATAAGTTCAAGGATAATACCAAGAGATGTCCACGTTATAAGTTCAAGGATAATACCAAGAGATGTCCACGTTATAAGTTCAAGGATAATACAAAGAGATGCCCACGTTATAAGTTCAAGAATAATACCAAGAGATGTCCACGTTTTAAGTTCAAGGATAATACCAAGAGATGTCCGCGTTATAAGTTCAAGGATAATACCAAGAGATGTCCACGTTATAAGTTCAAGGATAATACCAAGAGATGTCCACGTTTTAAGTTCAAGGATAATACCAAGAGATGTCCACGTTATAAATTCAAGGATAATACCAAGAGATGTCCACGTTATAAGTTCAAGGATAATACTAAGAGATGTCCACGTTATAAGTTCAAGGATAATACTAAGAGATGTCCCCTTTATAAGTTCAAGGATAATACCAAGAGATGTCCACGTTATACGTTCAAGGATAATACCAAAAGATGTCCACGTTATAAGTTCAAGGATAATACCAAGAGATGTCCCCTTTATAAGTTCAAGGATAATACCAAGAGATGTCCCCTTTATAAGTTCAAGGATAATACCAAGAGATGTATCCTTTATAAGTTCAAGGATAATACCAAGAGATGTCCGCGTTATAAGTTCAAGGATAATACCAAGAGATGTCCACGTTATAAGTTCAAGGATAATACCAAGAGATGTCCACGTTTTAAGTTCAAGGATAATACCAAGAGATGTCCACGTTATAAATTCAAGGATAATACCAAGAGATGTCCACGTTATAAGTTCAAGGATAATACTAAGAGATGTCCACGTTATAAGTTCAAGGATAATACTAAGAGATGTCCCCTTTATAAGTTCAAGGATAATACCAAGAGATGTCCATTTATACGTTCAAGGATAATACCAAAAGATGTCCACGTTATAAGTTCAAGGATAATACCAAGAGATGTCCCCTTTATAAGTTCAAGGATAATACCAAGAGATGTCCCCTTTATAAGTTCAAGGATAATACCAAGAGATGTATCCTTTATAAGTTCAAGGATAATACCAAGAGATGTCCCCGTTATAAGTTCAAGGATAATACCAAGAGATGTCCCCTTTATAAGTTCAAGGATAATACCAAGAGATGTCCCCTTTATAAGTTCAAGGATAATACCAAGAGATGTCCCCTTTATAAGTTCAAGGATAATACCAAGAGATGTCCCCGTTATAAGCTCAAGGATAATACCAAGAGATGAAGAAAGAACTAAGTAGAGTAAACAAAAAAAGTAAAGATCCTGTTTCATGTCATACGATGTATAAGGTGCTTGGCCCATATTATTTGGTTATGCACGGCACATAATGGGTGATGGGGTCAGCATCACGCCGGCCGACTTGACTTTCTATAATCTTTTTATAGTACTCAATTTCTGTTGCTGTGTCGACCAAAGGGGCCGATTTGCCATCAAAATGAAAATCCTGCACCAACTGTGGATTGAACCCTGATCGCTAGACTGGGAAACCAGTCAATTAACCATTACCGCGGCCTACAACTAAGTAGAGTAGCTGTAAGTAAACGAAACCATACTTCAGTTGTTCCCATCCAATTGTGATGTACCCGGAAGTAAAGAGGCAGACAAACTTGCAAAATAGAGAGGAGAATTGGAATTAGATATTTCGTGAAAGATAGAACTATCCAGACGGTTACGAGAGATCAGGACCGACCACGACTACCATACTCTTGACCGACAGGGACAGATCACAATTCTTGACATCAGGACAGAGCATACCAGACTAAATAGACATAACATGTTTCTCATGACTGCTTCATCATTGTACACGTATGGACTGAAAACACAATCTGCACAGCGAATTTTACAGGACTTGCCTCTGTATAGCTAACTAAGGAAGACTCACTAATCAAATGGCAAGAACACAGTTATGCGAGCTAAAGGCAACCGTCGGAGTTCACCTCTATGTAAAAATATAAGACCGAACTCGAGAAAAAGACATCAAGATATGATAGAAGTCATTTGATCAGTTTGCACCATCAATACAAACCATTTGAAGACGTTGGAGATTCATGTTTAGCCCATCTTCCAGATGGAAATTCTTCCTCTTCAAGTGTGCCCCAACGACCTGATGGGTTACGGGATGAACTGAACTGAACTAGTGAAGGTGAAAGAGGCCTGGCTGGAAAAAAGATGAGCAATGGGAAATAATCTACGAACATGTGGCCATCCTAAATTCCAAAGACAACACCAGTCTTCTGATAAGGAGAGACCAAAGCACCATTCATTTTCTGATCTCATACTAACACATACAACGTAAGAGTCACTAGAACAGAATCTAATCAAAATATACTCTAGAGTGCTGACTATGCACACATCCCTATAAAACAGTTGACCATCATCTTTTTGAGTGTCTGGCGCTTGATGGTGTTAAGAAAACAATTTCTTCTTCCGAGGCCAGACAAGAGTGGAACACTTTGTACGGAACTAAACACCAGCTTACAAACACTTGCAGACACCACTATACGGCATTGAACCGAAGGGCAGAAGCCCATATGCCACTGGATCAGTAACCAAACAACCAACCATTGGCTCTTATTGTATTCCGGACGTACTGATGAAGGTGGTTGCAAGTCCTGATGGCTGTAGTACACGCTTGGGTGTCACAACAGCTGATAGGTAAGGCAGGCACTCGGCTCTCATGAAAGCACAAAACCGTATGTGTTTGAATTCCTCAGGTTGGAAGCGGCTCCTGGTCCCACGGTGAGAAATTTAGCACCTAGTATTATCGTAGATGGACGATAGATTCGGACATCCCGTGAGCAAATAAAAGGAAACCTTTGGCATTTTAAAATCTAAAAGAATGGACTACTAGACACTGTCCTGGCAAAATTGTAAATAATTATATTCCTACCGGACACGCCACGTACCCAGGCTTAGTAAGTGCTTCCAGTCGTCTCAGCTTACACGTCTTGCTGTCGCTTCCAGGTAGCTCAGGACGAGAGCGTACGTTTGATCATAGCGCAAGTAGTCTTCACTTCCATATTATTAAAGCGCAAGTCACAGTCACGCCTTATAGGATTCGCAAGATATATATATATCCTGACGTCGTTGTTGTTATCATCTCTTGCGATGGACGAGTACACAACAGAATCACAACAGCTGAGTTGTAAGGCAGGATTTACACGAAAAAAACACGAAACCGTATGTGTGAATCCCGCAGGTTGGAAGCGGCTCCTGGTCCCAAAGTGATCTCTTGCCAAAATTCTTAAAAATACCGCTCAATAACATCTCGAAAACCGCCCAAAAGTAGCCCAATTTTAAATGAATTCAGTGAAACGTTTAGAAACATTGTTTAAGATGAACATAATTATAATAAGTTTTATATTTTTAGAAACTAATCTTATTCTGGCCACACACACAAATTGGTATTTTTTGCAATTTAGCGTGCAATGTTAGATGAAGATAAAAAAAAAAAAAACTTTCAGTGAGGGCTCGACTTCATCGCCTCGGGTTTTCCCCATTTAGCTCGGTTTCTCTCGGCAGATGGATACCCCACCTGTCGAGAGCATCGCACAAAGCATGAACTCCGTAGCTCCAGCGATGAACCCAGGGATCTCCGGAAAAAATTGACATCATGGACCGACCATCGCAGCTCGAATTCGAACCCCGACCGTCTGAACACGAGGCAAACGGCTTGACCACTTAATGAAAATATATAAAACTAATAAATGTCACCAACAATGTTATAAAATGGAAAATATCGTTAAAAAAGGGAATATCAACATGCAATGAATGGGTTGAATCCTCATAGTGGTACATCTCTGCCACGTAAAAAAAAAATTGAAATCCCAATCTTCAGGCACTAGTTCTGTTTCACTATGTTCGCACATATCGGATGCTGGCCAGCGTGTATCAGACAACATTAATACATTTAGAGGATCTTCAACATTTATGCATGAATACAATGCTCTGTATTTTTGCTGACTAGAAGTGCTACGACTTTTCCCCAATCCAACATCGTCTCCCGTACTTTGTCCACTTTTTCATAACAGCAATTTCTAATAAATTGAAACTAAATAATACATTTTCACACTATTTAAATAATTTATTCAGATCATAAAAATTCAATATTATTCAATATATTAATATATCAATATATTATTCAAGTCCAAGATAGACCGAAATGTAAAACAAGTTAATGCTGCAATTCGGTGAAAATAAATACATTTAGCTGCAGGGGCATTTGTAATATCTTTAATACACATATGTGTGCCAGCTAACCCAAAAAATAGCGGTCAAAAATGAAAGTAGTCCAAAATACCGCAACCTACCTAAATTTCTCGCAACTCTCTGGAAAAAGAAGCCTAATTTGGCGGGGGGAAACGTGGAAGTGGCAACCCTGTGTTCTGTTGTAATCGTTTATATGAAAACCATTTTGTTTCGGTTATTTACGCCATAGGCAGTGGTCTCGATGTAAGGTGTGCACCTCGGATGTTGGAGGTCACGGGTTCAAATCACGGTGGAGACCGGAATTTTTTCACCTGGTAAATATTTCCACTGATATCTGAGTAATGAGATCAGACACCCGTGTGCAGTGGCGCGCACGTTAAAAATACCTTAGCAGTTGGAAATCGAAAGAGCCGGCCTAACGGCCGCTTCTCTGGTAAAATTGAAGTTAAATATCTAATCAAATTATTCTAGGAATATTCGCCGCACAGAGAATATGTCGCAAAAAAGGGGACTGTGTGGCCAATACTTCAGGTCTTGGTTATGTGGTTAGCGGAGTGGCTTAGATGGCGCTTGAGAGGCTGCGGGTCTACCTTGCTCTAATTTACGTTTCCACCTCCACCAGTCTCAAAAATAGGCGATCGTATATTCCAGGGGCTAACAGATGCTGGGATTGACCTGGCAAGTCACCAGTGGATTTTCACCTGCCAAAATATATGAAACAAAGGGGGGGGGGGGGCACACCTCCCCACGACGTCTAACGACACACTTGGACTGAAGATAGATAGATAGCTAGATTGACGCCACGATATAATGGAATGTATTGTTCAGATTTTCAACAAAAGCTGGGACTTCGCGCGTCACCGTAAGCGAGAATCCCGTCTGCCAATAAGAACACTATTAGCCAAAGACGAAGGACAACCCGGAATAAATAGTATCATGCTACTCAGTCACTCAAGCAACTCTACAACCCTCCGTCACTCTTGTCACTCTCACTCTTCCACTGACTTGCCCACTTTCTCCTCCTCGCTCTCACTCTCCCACTGACTTGCCCACTTTCTCCTCCTCGCTCTCACTCTCCCACTGACTTGTAAAATTTCTCCTCCTCGCTCTCACTCTCCCACTGACTTGTCAAATTTCTCCTCCTCACTCTCACTCACTCTCTCACTGACTTGCCCACTTTCTCCTTCTCGTTCTCACTCACTCTCTCACTGACTTGCCCACTTTCTCCTTCTCGTTCTCACTCACTCTCCCACTGACTTGCCCACTTTCTCCTCCTCGCTCTCACTCTCTCTCTCACTGACTTGCCCACTTTCTCCTTCTCGTTCTCACTCACTCTCCCACTGACTTGCCCACTTTCTCCTTCTCGTTCTCACTCACTCTCTCACTGACTTGCCCACTTTCTCCTTCTCGTTCTCACTCACTCTCCCACTGACTTGCCCACTTTCTCCTTCTCGTTCTCACTCACTCTCTCACTGACTTGCCCACTTTCTCCTTCTCGTTCTCACTCACTCTCTCACTGACTTGCCCACTTTCTCCTTCTCGTTCTCACTCACTCTCCCACTGACTTGCCCACTTTCTCCTCCTCACTCTCTCACTGACTTGCCCACTTTCTCCTCCTCGCTCTCACTCTCTCACTGACTTGCCCACTTTCTCCTCCTCGCTCTCACTTTCCCATTGACTTGCCCACTTTCTCCTTCTCGTTCTCACTCACTCTGCCACTGACTTGCCTACTTTCTCCTCCTCGCTCTCACTCACTCTGCCACTGACTTGCCTACTTTCTCCTCCTCGCTCTCACTCACTCTGCCACTGACTTGCCTACTTTCTCCTCCTCGCTCTCACTCACTCTGCCACTGACTTGCCTACTTTCTCCTCCTCGCTCTCACTCACTCTGCCACTGACTTGCCTACTTTCTCCTCCTCGCTCTCACTCACTCTGCCACTGACTTGCCCACTTTCTCCTCCTCGCTCTCACTCACTCTGCCACTGACTTGCCCACTTTCTCCTCCTCGCTCTCACTCTTCTACTGACTTGCCCACTTTCTCCTCCTCGCTCTCACTCTTCCACTGACTTGCCCACTTTCTCCTCCTCGCTCTCACTCTTCCACTGACTTGCCCACTTTCTCCTCCCCGCTCTCACTCTTCCACTGACTTGCCCACTTTCTCCTCCTCGCTCTCACTCTTCCACTGACTTGCCCACTTTCTCCTCCTCGCTCTCACTCTTCCACTGACTTGCCCACTGTCTCCTCCTCGCTCACACTCTGGCAATTGACTTGCCCACTTTCACTTCTTCTCCTACTTTTCGCTCCTCCTTCCTCTTTCCGTTCCACTCTCTCTCTCTCTGTCTCTCTCTCTCTCTCATATTCTCTGTGACTTGTTCTCTCATTCACCCGCTTCCTGTCTTATCACTTTGGCTCTATCACTCAGTAGATCCGATTGTCTTATGTGTATACACGATTGTGTATACTCTTGTATACACTCCCCCTCTCTCTATCTAAATGACTCACTGACGCGCACACTGGCTCCGTCTCTACCCCTCTCCTTGACTCTGCCCCGTTCTGCCATTAACGGACGATGAGCATAACCCACCATGCTACCGTACCTACATTACATTCATCCATCTCTCCTAGGTGTACCTGGCAACCTACCTCCACGTGTTACGCAATCTACCTCTGTCTGGCACGTTCCATCCGCACTGAGAACTGTCCCATGTTATCTGTTCAGATCAAGTGCACGATGGAGAAAGGCGGGTCTGGAGGGTGGAATTCTCTTCCAGAATTGTTTGATTATCTCTCTCTCTCTCTCGTTCTCTCTCTCATTCTCTCTCTCATTCTCTCTCTCTCATATTCCCTTTCTCATTCTCTCTCGCTCTCATTTGTTCTTGTTTCGTCTCGTTCTCAAAATCTGTTCTGATTGTGTGTTCCCCTTACCACGTGCTTCAGGTCAGGTGCCATCTCCATCTCAAAGGTCGACTGCGGTGGATTTTCAATTACCTCTGGTGCACTCTGCCTAGTTGGTGCACTCTGCCTTGTTGGTGCATTCTGCCTTTTTTGGTGCATTCTGCCTTTTTGGTGCATTATGTCTTTGTTGGTGCATTCTGCCTAATTGGTGCAATGTTTCTATCTACCTAGTTTGTGCATTCTGCCTAATTGGTGCAACGTTTCTATCTACCTAGTTTGTGCATTCTGCCTAATTGGTGCAATGTTTCTATCTACCTAGTTTGTGCATTCTGCCTAATTGGTGCAATGTTTCTATCTACCTAGTTTGTGCATTCTGCCTAATTGGTGCAATGTTTCTATCTACCTAGTTTGTGCATTCTGCCTAATTGGTGCAATGTTTCTATCTACCTAGTTGGTGCATTCTGCCTAATTGGTGCAATGTTTCTATCTACCTAGTTGGTGCATTCTGCCTAATTGGTGCAATGTTTCTATCTACCTAGTTTGCGCATTCTGCCTAATTGGTGCAATGTTTCTATCTACCTAGTTTGTGCATTCTGCCTAATTGGTGCAATGTTTCTATCTACCTAGTTTGTGCATTCTGCCTAATTGGTGCAATGTTTCTATCTACCTAGTTTGTGCATTCTGCCTAATTGGTGCAATGTTTCTATCTACCTAGTTTGTGCATTCTGCCTAATTGGTGCAATGTTTCTATCTACCTAGTTTGTGCATTCTGCCTAATTGGTGCAATGTTTCTATCTACCTAGTTTGTGCATTCTGCCTAATTGGTGCAATGTTTCTATCTACCTAGTTTGTGTATTCTGCCTAATTGGTGCAATGTTTCTATCTACCTAGTTGGTGCATTCTGCCTAATTGGTGCAATGTTTCTATCTACTTTGTTGGCGCATTCTGCCTTATTGGTGCAATGTTCCTATCTACCTAGTTTGTGCATTCTGCCTAATTGGTGCAATGTTTCTATCTACTTTGTTGGCGCATTCTGCCTTGTTGCTGCAATATGACAGGCCTATCCATCTGTTGACGTTTTCCTCCAACGTATAACATTGTTTACCTCTGACATCCTCGCATTCCACCTTGCCTTCCAGAATTGCTATCAGCAAAATCTTATGTCTACTTATGTGACCAAAGTATCTGAACTGTCTGACTTGTCTGATTACGACCATAAATGCTCTGCGCTCCTATAATTTTTCCAAAACGTCATTATTTCTTTTCTCCTCTTTCCTCGAGATACGTCTCACTCATCCATATATCCAATTTTCTTTCCACGATACGTCTCACTCATCCATATATCCAATTTTCTTTCCACGATACGTCTCACTCATCAATATTGCCAATTTTCTTTCCACGATACGTCTCACTCATCCATATATCCAATTTTCTTTCCACGATACGTCTCACTCATCAATATTGCCAATTTTCTTTCCACGATACGTCTCACTCATCCATATATCCAATTTTCTTTCCACGATACGTCTCACTCATCCATATATCCAATTTTCTTTCCATGATGCGTCTCACTCATCCATATATCCACTTTTCTTTCCACGATACGTCTCACTCATTAATATATCCACTTTTCTTTCCACGATACGTCTCACTCTCAGAATAATCTAGAATGCGGCAAGGGTGTGTCCTATCCCCTTTGTTGTTCATCACATATGTAAAACAGCCAAGCCAAGTGAAGGAAACAACATTGGTGAACTGTTAAAGAACTTTCTTTTGTTACACGATCAAGCTGTTATAGCAACTTCACAAATGCAATGACAACAACATATTGGTAAACATATTGACAAACTAAATACAGCAGGAAAATCAACTTAGAAAGAACTGAGGCCATGACAATATCTAGACAAGCAGGAGAAGCCAATATCTTCATTAAAAAACAGCAAATCAAACACGGGAACAATTTCACATACTTAGCGAGCACGCTATTAGCAGACGGAAAAATCAAAGGGGAAGCCCAACAAAGAGGTATTGAGGTAAATGAGATCCTTGGACAATTAACATCGATACTTAGTTGCAAGTCTCGAGTGGTCCGCCGGGGTCTTTGTGTGTGACAAGGACAAGAATAGCACAAAGAATAGCACACCTGTCCCACAGAGAGCATGTCGTAAAAGAACGATTGTGTGACATGACATAACACTGGCCATGGTTAGGTGGTTTGTAAAGGGCAGCACAGACGACGCCTAACAGGCTGCGGGTCTACTTTTGTCTGGTCAATTAGTCTATTAGGACGGAATCGCACATTCGGTTAACCACCCTCCGCTGCGCTTGTCCCAATGCAGCGGAGTAAATGTGCTGCTCGAGCCTAGCCCGCTAAGCAGGACATCCTCCTCTCTCCAGGGCTGAGACCCAAACAATGGGCATATTCCCCTGTAGAAGAACAGGCCGACTAAGACGAAGACTAAGAAGCCATAACTGCAAGTACGTGGCAACAAGTACCAAAAGTGCTGTATGCAAAAGTATTTTCGTCCCGACACAATGTTATCAATGTCAAAACTGGACACTAACAGCAAATGAAAAACGACAAATCGTAACAGCAGAAATAAAGTACTTGCGAAAAAGATTGGGTGTAACATGTTACAAGGAGAGGCCGGGAGGAAGACTAACGTCTGGTCAGGCACAACATAGTGATCAGACATGTTACTCGGGGTCAGGTCAAACATACTGGCCAAGACCTTCACATCGGTTTCCTGGTAGTGCTCTATAGAATCAGGCTGTTCTCATGGCAGCTTGGCTAACGAGGTGAGGGATCGACGTGATCCCTGTAGTAGTTAGCGACACGCAGATGAAGCCAAGCATAGCCCAACCGCCTAAGGACCGTGGTCCACCTTCATCAGCACGCTCGGGATGTGAGGAAAGCTACTGCAACTCGCCATTTAACGTTCTTTTCGAGGCGCACAAAAGAGTAAATGTACTCATTGTGGGCATTCGAAACAAACTAACAAACAAGAGAGACATGATCAGAAACGATGACACCAAAACACTGATGGGAACAACACCATTGTTAGACTACATCTAAAG
Source organism: Ariolimax columbianus (assembly GCA_036924085.1). NCBI lineage: Eukaryota > Metazoa > Mollusca > Gastropoda > Stylommatophora > Arionidae > Ariolimax > Ariolimax columbianus. The sequence continues at coordinate 88,600,336 of JAVGWX010000004.1, read as the reverse complement.
ACAACAACTAAACTGTCTGGCCACGTAACAAGCTTACCCCCAACACACCGCACCCTCCAACAAGCAATGCTATTTAGATACAACGGATTCAAGGCCAAAGATCGACCACGAAGGGGCTAACGGAAATATCTGAGGCGGTGAATGCCCGGCATGAGGCCCACAGTAGGGCTCGTTCTATAGATCTCTTCATAGCCTAGCGCTGAAAGACAAAACAGGATATGCCAAAAGAAGTGGAAAGTCTCCGGTCCAATTTGTTTATTCATTGTCTACTCTTCCACGACATACAGTAAAGACAAGTATACCTAACTCCTGACCACTCTCATTTATAATGTATGAGCTATTCATTTGGATGTCAATATATGACAACAACAGCATACTGATGCTATTTCCATGCACAACTCTGTTTGGTAGGCTTTTATGACATACATGGCAGGCTAAATCGGTGCCGTTCCATGCTCTCTGATGTCTACACTGAAGTGATTCTCACAAAAGTTATATATTGAAGGATTTGAGGGGGTGCAGTTCTGAAGTCAAGAGGGGTGCAGTACTGATCTTTTGAGAGGCGCAGTACTACTTTAAGAGGGGCGCAGTAGTGACTTTAAGAGGGGTGCAACTCTGACTTTGAGAGGGGTGCAACCCTGACTTTGAGAGGGGTGCAACCCTGACTTTGAGAGGGGTGCAACTCTGACTTTGAGAGGGGTGCAACTCTGACTTTGAGAGGGGTGCAACCCTGACTTTGAGAGGGGTGCAACCCTGACATTGAGAGGGGTGCAACTCTGACATTAAGAGAAGCGCAGTTCTAACCTTAAGAGAGGTGCACATCTGATCTTACGAGGGACGCAGCTCTGACCTGCAAAGGGGCGCAGTACTGACTTTAAGAGTGATGCAGCACTGTCTTTAAGGAAGTTGCGGAGACTATATATGTGTCTGGGTCAATTTTCATTTATATTATATTCACATGAAATAAATGACGAATGTCTTGGACAATTTGGCATAAACGTTATCGTAATGTCTGATATGCGGATTCCCGAAACCTCCTCTCTCTCTCTCTCTCTTTCTCTCTCTCTCTCTCTCTCTCTTCTCTCTCTCTCTCTCTCTCTCTCTCTCTCTCTCTCTCTCTCTCTCTCTCTCACAAAGCAGCAAAACGCTTTCGAGGACCTGGAGTCCCGTGGTTCAAATCCAGGCTGCCTAAAACATCGCTTTCATTTCTGTTGTCCGTTACACATGTTTACCAAGTGGAGAAAAATACTTGTCTTTACGATAGTTATTACTAAAAACCATAGTATGTTTACATCTACCTGCCTCCTACTAGTATGTTTACATCCTAGTGTCGCAATTTGTCCTAAAACGACAAAGACAAACCATGCCATGCTGCAAACGGTGCTGACTTTCCTTGCACACACTGTGGAAGACACTTCTCTGCTTGGATTGGTCCTACGAGCCACATTCGATATCGTCATGAGCTGTAGTTATAACTCTTTTTTTTAAAGCACAACTTACTATCGTCTGACAAGATGGAAAGGGCCAATGGAACCACAAGGATAAATATAAATGAACAAATAAACACTTAAATGAGTAATGACTCTTTCCCCGCCCCCCCCCCCCCCCCCCCCCCCCCATATCATTTGTCCATCGAAAGCTATGTTGACAACAATTTCAGGACAGAAGGGTTTTTGCAATCGTCTAAGGTCTGGCACGGTTACTTGCGCTTTAATTAAATTTAAGTCAGGAAGTTGTGCGCTATCATCAACCGTACTTTCTCGTCCTGAACTACCTTGGTCCAGTGGCAGGACGTGTTAGTCGAGACGACTGGATAGAGCAGAAAATGTAATTCTTTTTTCGTGGGTTTGCTCCCGGCCAAGCGGCTAGGTTAGAAATGTCAGTTATTTCCGAATGATTTTGTCCACAGTGTCTAACAGCCTGCTCTTTTCTATTTTCAAAAGACAATGGTTATTGCGTGTGCATGGGTCCTCCTGGTTTATCGTCTCTCCGATAGGTATAAGTACACGATCTCACCCCTCTTGGAACTTGCTAGATTCAAACACCTTCTGCTTCGTGTTTTCGTTCGTTTGTTTCTGGAAAGGCGAGCTCATATAGAGGCCGGTTCCTCGGTGATCTGATCAGAAGTGTACCTCTCAGTTTTTAATTTCACCTCACGGGGGGCGGGGGGGGGGAAAGGATCTACGATCCGGTTAAGGTTGAGAACCATTGCGCTATCCACTTCCAGCCTACCTGGGATACCCCATTGACCACTTGGAAGCACATATGTCCTGCTCTATCACGACATCCACCAGTCACTTCGGGGGCACAGACTGGCAAATAGCTGATGACTAAAGTAGATTGTCGAGCCACGTCAGATCGGCTGACGTATCAAAGCCACATTCGTCTACGGCAAGAACCACCTATGTCCTGGTATAACCAAAGGGACTCTCTGTCTGTCTCTCTCGCTCTCTCTCTCTTCTCTCTCTCTCTCTCTCTCTGTTGTGGGTTGTAAAATGCTTACCTTCGTCATAGATAGTCGCAAATGAAGCACTGCTGTCGGAGATAAAGTGTTAGAGACTTCCTTGTGAAAGGCCTCAGCTTATTTTGTTTTTGTGTGGCTCGGGTGACCAATTAACCTATCTCGGTGGCTTTCCTTCCTTCACTGTAAGGCAGGTGCCAATTTCGATTAGATAGACTGGAGGGGTGTGAATCAATCAATACAAAACACAACAAATACATGTCAGGTCAACCAGAATCGATCTGCTTGTACGTACTGACGTTTTTGAGGCTCAAAGTTTCCACTGTATGGATAGCCAGCCGAAATCCCAACCCTCCTTAGTGTTATGATATGCCTGACAGGTTACAGTGTTACATTTGTTATCTCTTCCATCGCGCCCCAGTAACGCTCGGGATCTTGATCGTGTTAAGCTCGAATTGAGCCCGACCGCCTTGTCATGAGAAGCCCTCGTTGTAAGCATTATGCAGACCATCTCCGTTGCCACAAGGGAAGTAAGCTATGTAAAGGAGGTCCCATAGCACAGCGCTTCCCAAACATAGCCATTCGATTTATTCATTGCATCAGGGACATGCGGCTAACCTATTGATTGTCTTTTATTTTTCTGGCTGCTTGGCTTCGTTCGTTCTCAATCCCCCGCTACCAAACCCTGAAAGGGCTTAAGTAGCAGAATGTAGTCCAGAGAACGGAATGCGTTGTGTACACAGCTTAACTGCGATATTTGCACCTTTCGGTCCAACACATCCGACTTCAGCAAGCATTGGGTCGCTGACCACTGGGTCGCTGACCACTGCAGCTCATGCGCTGCTCAGCATTTTTATTTTTCTATCATCTTAAATGAATTTTACAACGTGTTTAAAAGCATGCTAACCAATTCTATGACATTTAATGACAGCTGTTATAAGCTTCTTTTTTTTTTTTACTAATATATGTATAGCATTTTTTAAATGTGAATGAGACTTAATAAGCGAGAATATAAAACAAATCTTGGAACTTTAAAGAAAAGGATATAGTTACATTGGAAGCAGCGGATATATTTATTTACAAATTTAACCTCGCTTCTCATTACAAAGCAAGTTTTAAACAAGTTAATGTTTATTAGAATTAGTTAGTGCTGGGATCAAGATGCTGAGCAGTGCATGATATGCAGCGGTCAGTGACCCAGAGCTGACTGCTAGCGTCAGGGCCAGCGACCCATAGCTAACTGATAGCGTCAGGGCCAGCGAACCAGAGCTGACTGCTAGCGTCAGGACCAGCGACCCAGAGCTGACTGATAGCGTCAGGGCCAGCGAACCAGAGCTGACTGATAGCATCAGAGCCAGCGACCCAGAGTTGACTGATAGCGTCAGGGCCAGCGAACCAGAGCTGACTGATAGCGTCAGGGCCAGCGAACCAGAGCTGACTGATAGCGTCAGGGCCAGCGAACCAGAGCTATCAAGACACTTCTACATCTTCACCCGGTGATCCTAGATAACAGGTTGAAGGAGAAGGTATTAAAGAGGGAAGGCTAACCCAGTACTCAAAAATTTCTGCTGAAGTCGGATGTATTGGAACGAAAGGTGCAAATATTGCAGTCAAGCTGTAAACTACAACACAACGTATTCCGTTCTCCTGACTACATCCTGCTGCTTGCAAAGCCCGTATCAGTGTTTGGTATTGGGAGATTAACATCGAAGAAGAAGAAGAAGAAGAAGAAGAAGAAGAAGAAGAAGAAGAATTAGATAGTGATATTATTGTCTAGGTTCTAGACACCCTTAACGGACAGGCGACTGATAGCTCACGGGCAGACACCAGTCCGCGGACAATTACTTTGCCAAGCATTAGTATAGTAGGCAGTGCTGTCAGGGATGCAGTGTTAGGTTATTTGTTTGGCTAGGCTTCATCTTTTATGTTCTTTAAATTACTAGATGATAAACTTGAATTGGGGGAAGCCCCACTACTGGGGCATACACAATATGAGATTTAAATTATTTCTTGAGTGATGCTCAATATCAGAAGTTGAGACATAAAGGATATTGTAGGATTATACACAGCCACAAGAAGATGAAGCATACACATTTTTTGTTTGTTTTTGCTTAGATGTTTGCCTCACTAGTTTCTACTGGCGGAGGCGCGCCATTTTCCACCCCAGACCGTAGTCCATTGGGCGATATCAGGACGCATAAACCAGTGCTTGGATGAACCTCCTAGAGGTGATTGTGGGGAACGTTCTGTAGCAAGACCTCGCACAATGACACCTTAGAGGTCACCAGCACCGCTAAAGGCAGTACTATACGGGTGGCAAGGCGAAATATCAACAGGAAAAATCCTGGGGAACATCGCAGAGCTGCACCTCCCCCATATCTGATAAACCCCAAGAAGGACCTAGCCGTAGACCGTATCGGGTGGCCAGTACACATCTCTCTCATTGCCGGGTTCAACTTTTTAATATTTGAAAAGGATGTCTTCACATTTAATTCTGGGTCAAATTACGCACAATACATTTCTGGAACCCTCAAAACACACTAATAATAACACCCTAACAGGTACACACATACTAATACTAACACCATAACACACACGAATACTAATACCATAACAGGTACACACACTAATACTAACACCATATCACACACTAATACTAACGCCATAACCCATACACACATACTAATACTAACACCATAACATACACACACACTAATACTAACACCATAACACATACAAACACACTAATACTAACACCATGACACATACAAACATACCAATACTAACTCCATAATGCATACAAACATATCAATACTAACACTATAACACATACAAACATATCAATACTAACACATACAAACATATCAATACAAACACGTACAAACATACACTTATCAAATAACACAAACGCATACAAACGTTCATCTACCTTCTCACCCACGAATAACCATAATACCTACACTCACAAACACATAAACAATACATACATATGTGTACCCATTCTCACAAGCACATACGAATACCCACACTCAGAAGCACGTAAACAAACATACACATACCTACGCTCACAAACACCCACACAATACCAAAACGGACAAAAACACATAAAACAAACACACTTACACAATACACATACCAATACTCACAAAAACACTCATAGCTATCCTCTCAAACACACAAATACATACACATGAAAACACTACAAATAAACTTTAACATGTACATATTCGCACTAACAACCACACATGCATACACTCACTGACAAACACTCATAATCGTATGTGTACCCGTACTCACAAACGCACTTACAAACACACATATGAACATACACTTATATCCACAGAAGAGAAACAGCATGACCTGCTCCAACAAACGTTAACTGTATGGTGACATGAGAAGCAGGAGGCAGTAATTTACTTGTGTAGGGGAAACAGATGTGCTTAATGAGAATGAATCACGGCGAAGAAGTAGGAATAGAGGAAGAGAGAGAGACAGATAGACAGACGCACATTCACGCATACACATTTACTCGCACAACAACTCACGTACACTGAAACACCAATAGCACTCTTAATCACATACCGACACACTCACAAACACAAGCACACGCAAATATGCCAACACATTCACGAACACACTCGCACATCACGCTCATTAACACACCAATACACTCCCGAAAACACACTCTCACACCAAGACACACGTACAAACATAGTCTCACACAAACACACTAACCCACCAAATACAGAGACACACCAACACACTTGCTCTCACACAACGTACACTCATACACAAACGCACTCACTCACACACCAACACACTCGCACACCAACATTCACACACCAATGCACCCACACACCAACATACTCATTCATACGCCAAAAAACACACCCACACACACAGCAACATACTTTCATACATTAACACACCTGCATACCAACACACTCAGACACAAACTCACTTCTGCACACACCAACACACTCACTCACACGCCAACACACTTACTCACACACAAAAACACACCAACACACTAACTCACACGCCAAATCACTCACTCAAACACAAACACACACACCAACACACTTACTCACACACCAACTCGCACACCAAAACACTCAATCACACACCAACACACTCACTCACACACCAATATACTCACTCACACACCAACATACTCACACACCAAAACACTCACTCACACACCAACACACTCACTCACACACCAACATATTCACACACCAACACACTCACTCGCACACCAACATACTCACACACCAAAACACTCACTCACACACCAGCACACTCACTCACACAACAGCAGACTTTCACACACTCACTCACACACCAACACGCACACCAACACACACCTAAACACACACAACAACACACACACACCAATACCAACACACACACCCACTCACACACCAACACACACCCACTCACACACCAACATATACACACACCAACACACACACCAACACACACACCCACACACACCCACACACACACACACCAACACACACACCAACACACACACCAACACACACACCAACACACACACCCACTCACACACCAACACACACACCCACACACAAACTCACACACACACCAACACACACACACCAACACACACTACCACTCACACACCAACACATACACCAACACACACACCCACTCACACACCCACACACATACATCCACACACACACCAATACACACACACTCACACACCAACACACAGGCACTAACACCAACAAACCAGGTACTCCCACATAATACATGTGATACCTGAGAACCCCATCGAGGAAAACACTGGTAGAATATCATGGCATGTACTCAAACCCCGGCAACCCCTCAATCTATGAGTCATCTAATCGCATTCCAGAGCCATGAGCTAACATCACACCAGCACACTCACTCACCAACTCGCACACCAACATTCACACACAAACACACTCACTCACACACCAACACACTTGCACACCAACACACTCACTCACACACCAACACACTCACTCACACATCAACACAATCATACACCAACACACTCACTCACACACCAACACACTCACACACCAACTCGCACACCAATATTCACACACCAACACAATCACTCACACATCAATACACGCACTCACCAACACACTCACTCACACACCAGCACATTCACACACCAACTCGCACACCAATATTCACACACCAAAACACTCACTAGCACACCAACATACTCACTCGCACACCAAAATACTCACACACCAAAACACTCACTGACACACCAACACACTCACTCACACACCAACATACTCACACACCAAAACACTCACTCACACACCAACATACGCACTCACACACCAACATACTGACACACCAAAACACTCCTTCACACACCAACATACTCACTGACACACCAAAACACTCACTCGCACACCAACATACTCACACACCAAAACACTCACTCACACACCAACATAATCAGACAACAAAACACTCACTAACACACCAACACACTCACTCACACACCAACATACAACATACTTACACAACAAAACACTCACTCACATACCAACACACTCACTCACACACCAACATACTCACACACCAAAACATTCACTCATACACCAACACACTAACTCACACACTAACATACTCACACACCAACACACTCACTCGCACACCAACATACTTACACACCAAAACACTCACTCAAACACCAAAACACTCACTCACACACCAACACACTCACTCACACACCAACATACTCACTCACACACCAACATACTCACACACCAATACACTCACTCACACACCAACACACTCACTCATACACCAACATACTCACACACCAACACACTCACTCGCACACCAACATACTCACACACCAACACACTCACTCACACACCAACATACTCACTCACACACCAACATACTCACACACCAATACACTCACTCACACACCAACACACTCACTCATACACCAACATACTCACACACCAACACACTCACTCGCACACCAACATACTCACACACCAAAACACTCACTCACACACCAACATAATCAGACAACAAAACACTCACTAACACACCAACACACTCACTCACACACCAACATACTTACACAACAAAACACTCACTCACATACCAACACACTCACTCACACACCAACATACTCACACACCAAAACATTCACTCATACACCAACACACTAACTCACACACTAACATACTCACACACCAACACACTCACTCGCACACCAACATACTTACACACCAAAACACTCACTCAAACACCAAAACACTCACTCACACACCAACACACTCACTCACACACCAACATACTCACTCACACACCAACATACTCACACACCAATACACTCACTCACACACCAACACACTCACTCATACACCAACATACTCACACACCAACACACTCACTCGCACACCAACATACTCAAACACCAAAACACTCACTCACACACCAACACACTCACTCTAACACCAGCAGACTTTCACACACACACTCACTCACACACCAACACCTACACCAACACACACACCAACACACACAACAACACACACACCAACACCAATACATACACCCATTCACACAATAACAAACACACCCACTCACACACCAACACACACACATACACACCAACACACACATCAACACACACACCAACACACACACCAACACCAACACACACACCAACACACACACCAACACCAACACATACACCAACACACACACCCACTCACACACCAACACACACACCCACACACACACACCAACACACACACCAACACACACCAACACACACACCCACACACAAACCCACCCACACACACCAACACACACACCAACACACACACCCACTCACCCATCAACACACACACCCACGCACCCACACACACACACACACCAACACACACACACACTCACACACCAGCACACACACCAACACACACACCAACACACACACCAACACACACACACCAACACACACACCAACACCAACACACACACCAACACCAACACACACACCAACACCAACACACACACCAACACACACACCCACTCACACACCCACACACAAACCCACACGCACACCAACACACACACACACCAACACACACCAACTCACAGACCAACACACACACCAACACACACACACACCAACACACACCCACACACACACCCACTCACACACCAACACATACACCAACACACACACACCAACACACACATCAACACACATACCCACACACACACCAACACACACACCAACACACACACCCACTCACACACCAACACACAGGCACTAACACCAACAAACCAGGTACTTCCACATAATACATGCGATACCTGATATCCCCATCGAGGAAAACACTGGTAGAATCTCATGGCATGTACTCAAACCCCGGCAACCCCTCAATCTATGAGTCATCTAATCGCATTCCAGAGCCATGAGCTAACATCACACCAACATTCACACACCAACACACTCACTCACACACCAACACACTCGCACACCAACACACTCACTCACACACCAACACACTCGCACACCAACACACTCACTCACACACCAACACACTCACTCACACACCAACACACTCATACACCAACACACTCACTCACACACCAACACACCCACACACCAACTCGCACACCAACATTCACACACCAACACAATCACTCACACATCAACACACGCACACACCAACACACTCACTTACACACCAGCACACTCACACACCAACTCGCACACCAACATTCACACACCAACACAGTCACTCATACACCAACTCGCACACCAATATTCACACACCAACACACTCACTCGCACACCAACACACTCACTCACACACCAACATACTCACACACCAAAACACTCACTCACACACCAACATACTCACTCACACACCAACATACTCACAAACCAAAACACTCACTCACACACAAACACACTCACTCACACACCAACATAATCACACACCAAAACACTCACTCACACACCAACACACTCACTCGCACACCAACATACTCACTCGCACACCAACATACTCACACACCAAAACACTCACTCACACACAAACATACTCACACAACAAAATACTCACTCACTCACACACCAACATACTCACACACCAAAATATTCACTCATACACCAACACACTCACTCGCACACCAACATACTTACACACCAAACACTCACTCACACACGAAAACACTCACTCACACACCAACACACTCACTCACACACCAACACACTCACTCACACACCAACATACTCACACACCAACACACTCACTCGCACACCAACATACTCACACACCAAAACATTCACTCACACCAACACACTCACTCACACACCAACACACTCACTCACACACCAACACACTCACTCACCAACACACTCACTCGCACACCAACATACTCACACACCAACATACTCACTCGCACACCAACATACTCACACACCAACACACTCACTCGCACACCAACATACTCACACACCAAAATACTCACTCACACACCAACACGCACATACTCACACACCAGCAGACTTTAACACACTCACTCACACACCAACACGCACACCAACACACACACACCAACACACACACCCACTCACACACCAATACACATTCCAACACACATACCCCCTTACACACACACCAACACACACACCCACTCACACACCAACACACACACCAACACACACACCAACACACACACCAACACAAACACCAACACACACACCAACACACACACACACACCAACACACACACCAACACACACACCAACACACCCACTCACACACCAACACACACACACACCCACACACACACCAACACACACACCAACACCAACACACACACCAACACACACACCCAGTCACACACCAACACATACACTCACACACACACACACCCTCTCACACACCAACACACACACCATAACACACCAATACCAACACATACACCAACACACACACCAACACTCACACCCACTCACACACCAACACACAGGCACTAACACCAACAAACCAGGTACTCCCACATAATACATGCGATACCTGAGAACCCCATCGAGGAAAACACTGGTAGAATATCATGGCATGTACTCAAACCTCGGCAACCCCTCAATCTATGAGTTATCTAATCGCATTCCAGAGCCATGAGCTAACAGCTGATGACGAATAGATGCAGTTCCTACAATACAGATTGGTCAAATGGCCCCTATCTTCTTATGTCCAGTATCGACTTCACTCCACTCCAGATAGACTTACAGGTGCTCAGTCTCCCTTAGCGAATAATGACAAGTGTGGAGACTGATTTCTCCAGTAGAGCGCTGTTTCTACACACTCATGCTTCATCCTCTCATAAGACCTGCGCTGCTGTACGCACGCCTGATTTTACCATTATGTAGTTTGTTAAGAACTGACGTCGTTGCACTGCGGGAAGATCTATGGTTGGTTGGTTGGTTGATTTGTTTGTTGGTTGTTTGTTGATCCAGCGGCCCAAGACAAGATCTATGGTTGGTTTGTTGGTTATTGATCCAGCGACCTATGGGCTCCTGCCCTTTGGCCCAAGGCAATACCTATGATTGTTTGATTGGTTGGTTAGACCCTCAGTTCATCTTAGTAAAGGAAGAAGAGCGTAGATAATGATGGTTCCAGTAGCTTGCTGGTTGAACACCCTCCAGGTCCGTCCTCTCTGCTGGATCCACGAATGGTTTCAACATTTTGCAGTCTGTACATAACTGGTTCATCTGCACATCGTCTTCATCCAAGAGACAGTCACAATTAACTTCGAAATATCAGCTCTTTTCATTATCAATATCCCCACTGTGGTGTGGGAGAGAGTCTGAGGCCAGGATATCAGCTCTTTCATTTCCGCGAAACCCAGCATGAGCAGCCAATTGACCCATGCAAGACCACGAATGTTTGATACTTCTGTGTCAGCTATCCAGTCATGTTATAAGCTGCCACTCTGTACCTTCTCAAGTCTGCAGTTCATTAGTTGCCAGTGTGGTGGTAATGTTACACGTCAATTGTATCAACTCTGTTACTATATCGTCTACTCATATCTTCTTTCTATCCCTCGGTAGAACGAGCTTTCTTGTTAGCTCGGATGACTGCACCAAACTAAAATGGCGGAGCGTGCAATGCCATGAGTTGGAAATCGTCTATTCATGCTAATAGTCACAGACTATAAACATATAAACAAAGCAGCATATACAATTATCAACATACTAATACAACAGAAGAGATGAGTTTTCATTGCAATGGGGAAAGTATGGTGATCAAAAGAAACGAAGTCTAACACAAACATTAATCCAAAGTAAATCAGTTCTGTATAGGCGCTGACACGTTGAGCACGATAAAAACCAACATCGAAAAAAGTGCAGACATTCATACATGCCTTCTGGACAGAATACAGGTATTGAAATGGTATAATAAGATCACTAATTCGGAACTGTTGAAATGAACTAGACATATAACACTGTATCGTCATTTCGCATGGTGGTTTCAAAAAGGAAATTATGCTTCTGTTTAGTATATTAAGTAATTAGTTATGAATATTTACAAAACTACTTTTATTTAAGTTTAATAATCCATCAACATTTCCTACTGCTATTAAATATGTTTTGTGTTTGTTTCGAATGCCCACAATGAGTAGGTTTACTTTTTTGTGCGCCCTCAAAAGGACGTAAAGTGGCGGGTTGCAGTGGCTTTCCTCGCATCCCGAGCGTGCTGATGAAGGTGGACCGGAATCATCCAGGCCGTTGTGCTATGTTTGGCTTCATCCGTGTGTCACTTACCACTACGGGTATCACATCGATCCCTCATCTAGTTAGCCAGGCTGCCATTAAAACGGCCGTTTCCAGGGAGTGCTGAGAGCCGATGTGGGGTTCTTGGCCAGTATATCTTGCCTGACCCTGACTAACATTTCTGATCAGTATGTTCTGTCTGACGTTAGTCTTCCTTCCCTACCAAATGGGTAATACGGGGTTTAGAAGGACAGAAGCGATTACATATGTAAAACACTATTTTAAAATAACCAAATTAACGGTATATGTAGTAATGTGATGAGTAGAAGGTGTGTGATGTGTATGATGCATGTGCTATTTTTGATGTGATGTGTATGCTGTGTGTGATGTATGTGTGCCTGTGTGTTCAGTGTGTGCTGTACGTGATCAATGTGCTGTGTGAATCACACATCAATGGTACACGAGTTATAAGTAACACTTTACTTGACTAGCCTACCACTTGACACACTGAGGTTGCACGTCTCAGCTGACAATTCAAGTGCCCCTAAGTGGTCTACCTCTACAAGTACGAGAATAATAGATCCGCAATTGCGCCACAATCTGAATCCTACAGCTGAAACTTTTTCTTGGAATTATACTTGTGGAATCAAATTAGAAATCTGAGAGTAGTCAGTCAATCTGAATCCTACAGCTGAAACTTTTCCCCGGAAACATACTTGATGAATCAAATTAGAAATTTGAGAGTAGTCAGTCAATCTGAATCCTACAGCTGAAACTTTTCCCTGGAAACATACTTGATGAATCAAATTAGAAATTTGAGAGTAGTCAGTCAATCTGAATCGTACAGCTGAAACTTTTCCCTAGAAACATACTTGATGAATCAAATTAGAAATTTGAGAGTAGTCAGTCAATCTTCTTCTTCTTCTTCTGCGTACGCAGTCAGACAGTAACCATTATTTTTTCGAAAAAAGCGGCGGTCATCCTGAGGCTCTCGCCACTGCCATAGAGCTTGTCTTGCAGTTCCACTGGTAATGGCCACATCTGCTCTCTCTGATCCTCGTATGTCGGGCAGTTCTGCAGCAGATGTTCAGCGGTCATTTTACCAGTACCGCACGGGCATTCGTCGGTACACCCTATCTTCAATTTGTTGAATAGGTGGTACTGTCTGTTGAGGCCAGTGCGAAGTCTGAAGACAACGACCTGCTCTCTTCGGTTCAACTGGTAATAGGCATCGTTTTTGGTGTAACCAGTATGTTCGGTTTCCCATTTGGTCATGTATCTGGCTTTGATAAGCCGTTTTGACTCTTCGTACGTCATACTGGTATCTGTTTGTGGTAGTCTTGCACCTTCTTTTGCCAGTCTGTCTGCCTCCTCGTTGCCTTGGATGTTTCAGTGTGACGGAACCCACTGTACCACTACCCTTTTTGGTGCGGACTGCTGGCACAGTTTGCAGAGTGCTGCTCTTAAGTCATTAAGCTCAGTGTTTTTCTGGCTTTTTAGCGCTGTGACTACGGCGAGAGCATCTGTCAGCAGGACTATATGGCTCTCATTTTCACTGTGTGTCACCATTTCTTCCACTGCCGCCCTCAGTGCCTCTGCCTCCGCTCTGAAATTGCTTGTGTACTTACCAGTAGCGAATGACAGTGTTATTTTTCTGCCATTTGGTAGGTTCAGGAATGCTCCTGCCCCTCCGTTCTGTGTAGTGTTTGTTACAGAACCGTCGGTGTATGCATGGGTCCAGTCCATGCTTGGGTAGCTTTTCGTTATGAAGCTTAGGGTAGTATCTCTCCTTTCTTTTTCAGTCTGGCAGTTTTTGTTTGCAATACCTGGTATATTTTCTACCACCTCTGGAAATATATCCTGCCTCCAGGTAGGTTTTCGTACAGTAGTGATGGGTTTTGGTGTTGTTAGTGCGTTTATGGGATCTTCGTGCATCTTTGCTTTGGCTATTTCTGCAAAGTTTCTCCGCTTTAGTTTCCCATTTCCCAAATTGTTTAGTCTCTGGTGCATTGGATGGTCGGTCAGTCTTCGGAGTTTCTCTGACTGCAGCTGGGCTCTGCAGTCTCTTCTATCGGTCATGGATTGCAGTTTTGTAATCTTTTCAAGTTCTACAATTGGCGTTGACTTCATGCCACCTGTTATAATTCTCATGGCTTGGTTTTGAAGTTTGTTAACTTTATCGAAGTTCGCCTTCGCTGCTGTTGTCCATGCCGCAATGCCATACTCGAGAACTGGTCTCACTCTTCCAGTATACAGTTTCTTTAGTATGCCTTCGTCTGCTCCCCAGCTTGTGCCAGCAAGTTTCCTCATGATTGCCATTCTTTCTCTGGCTTTCATTCGGTTTCTCTCAATCTGACTTTTCCATGTCATGCGCCGATCAAATGTGACTCCCAGATAGGTTGGGTTGTCGTTTGGCTGCAGGATTGTGCCATTTAGACTTAATTTGGTACTTTGGGGTTTTAATGAAAGCGAGAATATTGTGCATGTGGTTTTCTCCTCGTTTATTTTGACCAGCCATGAGTTCGCCCACTCTTCCAGCGATGTTAGGGCCGTCTGCATCCGATTTCTTGCTATGGTGAGATTCCAATCAGAGGTCCACATAGCCAGATCGTCTGCAAACATTGAGCTATGGACTCTTCTTGGTATATTCTCTGTAATATCGTTTATATATACCAGGAAGAGTGTGGGTGACAATACTCCCCCTTGGGGTACTCCCTGCTCGAGTGTCACCTTTTTGCTCATCTGCCCTTGTACTTGGACTCTGGCCGTTCTTTGTTTGAGGTAGTGGTTGATCCACTTGTACATCTTCCCACAGACATCACTTCTTCTTAGCTTGACTCTAAGTCCATCTTTCCAGACTTTGTCAAATGCCTTTTCCAGATCCACCCAAACAGCTACTGTGTGTTTCTGTGCCTGGTAGGCATCTTCTATCTCCTGGGCTATGAGGATGACCTGGTCCTCAGTGGATCTGTGCTGTCTAAAGCCGGCTTGCTGTGGAATTAGTATTCGTTTTTCTTCCAGATGCCACATCAGTCTGGTGTTTATCATCCGTTCCATCAGCTTGCCGACACAGCTCAGTAGGCTTATGGGCCTGTATCCATTTGGATCTGTTTTGTCCTTTCCTGTTTTTGGTACTGGTACCAGTATTGCATCTTTCCATGCCTGTGGTACAATTCCCCTTTTTCAGCTTTGGTTCAGGACCGATAGCAGTTTCTTCTTCGCTGTTTGGCCCAGCCCCATCAGCATTTCGTTTGTTATCCCGTCTTTTCCGGGAGATTTCCTTTTCTTTAGTATTCTCATAGCCTCTTCCATTTCGCGCATTGTTAGTTTGGCCATCATGTGCTCTTCAGGAGCCGTATTCATGTTTTCGTGTCCCTTTAGCTCTTCGCTAATGTCTGTATGCTTATCTGCAGGGACCTCGATGTGGTTTGCTCTGGCATAGTGATCGACAAAGGCGTTTGCGGCTTTCTTACCTGTGATCAAGTTCTCGCCCTGCTTGATAGTAATTTGTTTATTTGACGGGGTTTCGTCGTTTATGGCTCTGACTAGCTTCCATAGCTTGTTCCCGTCTTTGTCCAGGTTTAGACTTTCCGTTTTATTTTTCCAGCTTTCTCTTGCTGTTTGCTTGAGAGTGTGTTTGTACTTCGCCGCGGCGGCTTTGAGGGCGATGTTTGCCTCCATGGATTTTTCTCGCTCTGCCATGTTCCTAGCATTTGTTACTGCATCTTCCACTTTCTGCAACTCATCATTCCAGTAGGGCTTATAGTTTTTCCTAGCTCCTCTTGGGATGGTTTCAGTGGCGGCTTGCATTATTGCCTTGCTTAGGCTCTCTACCATGGGCTTCATTTTGGTGTTTCGTGTGTTGATGGTTTCACACAGCCCATCTGTCAGGATTGCAAATCTGTCCCAGTCGGCTCGTTTGTAATTCCAACGTGGGAGCGGTTTTGTTTCCTGTGGGCCTACTTCCATGTCAATGGTTAGCCTGATCGGCCTGTGGTCGCTACCTGCCAGTTGGTTTAGCACCTGGCGGTCTATTTTATGGTGTATGTCCTGTGTGGAGAAGGCCAAATCTGGAGTCGAGGTGGTATGCCATGTTCTTGAATAGAAGCTAGGGCTATCCTCCGGCCTATTGATTAGGGAGAGATTTGCATCTATCTCCCAATCTTCCACTTCGTCACCTCTGCTGTCTGTGGGAGAGTATCCCCATCTCTCCGAGTGGCTGTTGAAATATCCAACTACTATGCAGTTGGAGTCTCTGACCTCCATACTCGAGAGCGATAGGTCTCTATTTGGTGGTCCGTACAGATTGAAAATGCGGAGCTTCGTCTCTTGAGCCATTATGTCAACTCCTACAATTTCTGCTTGTCCGGTGTGATTGACAGATACCGCGCTACTCGGTATGCAGTTTCTGGTCAGTATCAGGACCCCTCCTTTGTGGCCTTCTCTATCTAGACGGAAGGTCTGGTATCCTCTGATTGAGAATTTATGGTTATTGTTGAGGTGCGTTTCCTGGATACATGCCACGTCAATCTTACCTTCATGCAGGTGGTGTGTTAGGGAAAGTTTTTTGTTAATGACTCCCTCCGCATTCCACTGTAGTATTTTGAGGGTCTTGAGGTTTTGGCCAATAGAAGTTGCCCCATAGCCATGTGCCTTGACTCCACGACACATGGGTGGGTGACCACCAGTAGTCAAGGGTGGGCCCCTTCGAGGCGTGAGGCCCGGCACTATCGCTGCCTGGCGGGACTCCGCAGGATGAGCGCCATGCGTTTTTCTAATAGGTTGTACTGCCATCATGCTGCGATTTACGTTGCACTGTTTTGTTAGGCTTGCGGCCCCGTGCATCCGATTTCAACAGGCGTTTCTGTAGGGATGCCCTCCTTAGCCTTTGGCTGTCCCCAGCCTATCTGCAAGGCAGCAGTTGTTTATGATCAGAGTTGTCTCTCTTATGGAAGTTGTCTTACAAGACTATCGAGTCTTCACTACTCGTGTCTATAGGGTGCAATGATGATATGTGAGATGATATATGAGATGGACTGGTTTACCCGGAAGAGAGGCAGTCCAGTGTGTCTGTATCCCAGGATCGTCACGTCCTGCCAGAAACGTAGCATTTGCATGTGAGTGGGGTATCTCTTTTTCCCTTTATTTTCTTGGCTTCTATGCAGGGATGGTACGCCTAGCATTCCCCGCCACCTGGGGTGTTGACACAGTGGGGCAGGTGTGCAATGTCCGCTGGTCTGCATCTCTTCTGCGTCCAGCATGATAGTTATATGGCTGATAACGTACAGAGGTAGATATCGTAGCCGACGTGCATTTAGCCAGAGGACAAGCCTGGTAATGTCACAGAGATGTTGTTCGCCTGGTGTGCGGACAGCTCTCATGGTCATTGGTTGAGTCTCGACAGTTCACAGTGAGGTGGCTGCTCTACTGTTTTCGACACCCCGACCAGGTACTAAGTCTTTAGTTGGTGGTTTCGCACCCCATCGCCGTATAAGGTGAGTATCAAGCAGTTGTCCGCCCGCTTTGATCGGCGGACGGCAAGGACCTCTTGCTGCGGCTCTACCGGATATGGCTGGGGCGCAAGCCCCAGGTCCCGAGCATGTAGGAGCCTCCCATTGCAGTGGTGCTGAGATTTTGGGCGGGATTGCGGCTTACAAGGGTTCGGCCGTAATTCCCCACATGGGAGCCTCGCGCCATTGGCTTATCAGCGTGGTACGTGAACCAAAGTGTCTGCGGCTCCTCTCGATATGAGCTGGTTTTCCGTAGCAACGCCCTGTCATTAGTAGGGTAAAACTGGCCTGTCTTCAGATGGTCTATTTCCAGCACCCGTTCACTATTTGGTCAGACGAATTTATTGAGGGCTTTTGTTTGTCAATGACCAGGTATTTGAAATCTGCGGTTTCTGCGGGGTTAAACACGATTTCCGTGGCGTTCTTTCATTAGAGTGTTTGAGAGCTGACTTGTCTTCCGTGAGTCTAATACCAGCATACGTTCATTTTTAGACCCAAACGGTAGTGCTCTCGATTTGTCAGTCGTTCTACAGTATTGCTTTACCGGATAAAACTGCGATCGAGCGCCAGCTATCCTGAGGGAAACTTCGGATGGAACCAGCTACTAGATGGTTCGATTAGTCTTTCGCCCCTATACCCAAGTTTGACGATCGATTTGTCAGTCAATCTGAATCCTACAGCTGAAACTTTTCCCTGGAAACATACTTGATGAATCAAATTAGAAATTTGAGAGTAGTCAGTCAATCTGAATCCTACAGCTGAAACTTTTCCCTGGAAACATACTTGATGAATCAAATTAGAAATTTGATAGCAGTCAATAAAATAGCCACTATAGTCGCTAAAAATGTATTTCAAGTGAAATATACTGGCCTGTCGTGGTGGCTTTGTGGGGGGGGGGGGGGGGGTACACTACTCCAGGGGAAATCAGCTATCTCATCCTTCCTTTACACTTATTTGTTGTTGGCATGACCTGTTGAATAGTGTTGTCATGTTTCAAATGCTGTCTGTCAGTTTCTCGGTGGCGGCTTCCCAGGCTGCACCGTCACCTCGCCCACATCCCGGGGCACGCAAAAGCTGCACCACATTGTGTCAACAATTCAATGCGGATCACCCCGTCAACACCTTTAAGTATCCCGTATAGCCAGACGCCACTTACTCTAAACACATTATGTCAGACCCCAGTCGGGTCTGCAAAGGTTTAAATTTGGACAATAAATGGCCAAACTAGTTGTATCAGTTATAACGTCCTTCATTAAGTAACCTCTTTACCTCTCTCTCTCTCTCTCTCTCTCTCTCTCTCTCTCACACACACACACACACACACACACTCACACACACTGTCTCACACACACACATATTTTCGGTGGTCTCAAAGTGGTGTTACGCGGACCGATTCGACGTCCGCAAGGCGTTAGTCGCCGGTCCACAGAAGGCGTCAATAACCTGGGTCCGCGATTTTGACCATTTCTGGCGTGAGTCTTGACTTCGAACAAATTAAAAAAGATATGATTGTGTCCTGATCAAAATATGATATCTGCCATATTTGTCATATAGAAAGGGATTCGATTATTTTCAAAGATAAATGATTTAATGGGGAGGACGACTAAAGTCTGGTCAGACAAAATATACTGGCCAAGACCCTCACCTCGGCTTCCTCTGTAGCCCTTCCTGGAAAACGTTTTCATGACAGTCTGGCTAGCGAGATGAGGGATCGAAGTGATCCCCGTAGTAATGTGCCACATGCAGATGAAGTCAAGCATAGCACAACCGCCTGAATGACCCCGGTCCACCTTCATCGGCATGCTCGGGATGTGAGGAAGCTACAGCAACCCGTTACTTACCCCCCTTGTCAGGGCTCATAAAATAGTAGACCTACTCATTGTGGGCATTCGCAAACAACAAATGATTTAAATATTCATACACATTTAAAATGGAAGAAAAAGAACAATAATAAATGAATTTGGTTCAAGTCCACGCTGCCATGGATAAATCCCTGCCGGTCCGTTACATTGAACAGTTTGGCTAGCACTGTGAAGTGATATCAAAGCCATCGTCCTAAGTTGTATGTATGTCTGTCATAGATGTCTATACATAGAGTTCCTTGAGTCGTGTACCTGTTTCTCTCTTTCGATCTCTGATGCGACACTTCTTCGCGCCTCATGTGCCGATATGTGGTGTATTTTTTAGCTGAGTCCTTTTTTTGGTGGAGTAGGTTTTTTGGTGGAGTACGTTTTTTTGTGGAGTACGTTATAGCCACCCTGCGATTATCCGGTCAGTCTCCCTAATTACCGTATCGATAATTTTGAAATGTGTGTTCTTCCAAACTGGTCCGTGTACTCAGCTATGTTCGGGGGATATCCATATTGTCCCGGTAAATTGTCATATATTTTCCCTCACATGTTGTTGAATGTTGACGATGAGTAAGTTTACTCTTTTGTGAGTCCTGAAAAGGGCGTTAACTGGCCGGTTGCTGAAGCTTTCCTCGAATACCGAGCGAGCTGATGAAGGTGGACCGGGGGTTCTCCAGGAGGTCGGGCTATTCTTGGCTTCATTTTCGTGTCTCTTACTCATCATCATCATCTGCATCATTTGCAGAACGGCGCTCTCGTGACAGCCTCTATGTAGGAAACTCTGTCTTCTGCCAGGCTTCCGGCCTGCTCCAAGGTCAAATCTAGCCTCTCCTTGAAGTCCATCGTCTTTCCAATGACTTTGACCTCGATAACCGCTCTCTCCAGTCCGGTGTGTCGTTTGACGTGTCCAAAAAACCAAAGTGTTCGTGTCATTACATCATTGATTAGCCAGTTCTCTTACAGGGATTACGATGATCCCCCGCCTAGTTAGTCAGGCTGCCATGAAAACAAGCCATCGTTTCCAGGGAGACCTGCATGGAAGTGAGGAGGGGGTCTTGTCCAGCATATCCTACCTGGCCCTGACTAACATGTCCGATGAGTATATTTTGCCTGACCAGACATTTTCTCCTCTCCCCTTTATCTTCTATATCTTTCGTTTTGTTTCCGGACATTGTTAAGATACCTAAAGATGACGATGAACTTCACTTGAGTTAGCCCTCCATAAGTTTACCTTGTTCTCTCGTGAAGCGTACGAGGTATCACAAAGTAGCCTTGCCATTTTTACATTTTTATATGAACAAAATATGCCTCATGAATGTTACCTTTTTTTTAACTCTCCCTTCTCGTATATTTATTGCGTTTCTTATATTAACTTAACTTTTAACGTCTTAATGCTGGTTTAAAAGACTGAGCAGTCTGTATACAACCAGTTTCTTTTTCATTCACTTGATCTAAAAATACATATGCGCATCTAATATATTTTTGAATGCATTATTTGACAGTTCCTCCATTATTTCCTGTGGCAACTCATTCCAAGCATTCGTCATTCTGTTGGCTGAATTCATATATTTCCTCTTATGAACCATCTTTGATCTTGGTGCAAGTGATTTCTCTGTACTTTTATTTTATTTTTTCCTATTGTTTTTGGGTGTGTTTGAATTTCATCATGAATTAGAGTGTCTGTATGTACCAGCCACACATCAGCATGTTCCATACCTTTCCCAGTCTTTCACCGTTCATCCGTTCTTCCATCTATCATTCTTTCTTGTTTCAGATAGGCGCTTTGTGTACACATATCCGGCCGTCTATTACTTTTCCCACTTCGTACGTCTTCCTGGTCAGCCACTTCCACTGGCTTGGTTCATCCACAAGGGATCTTTACTTAATTGAACTTAACGTTTTTATACTAGTTTAGAAGACTCATCAGAGTCTGTAGAGAACCAGTCACATCTGCATTACCCTGCTTTAAAAGCTATGCACATCCAATATATTCTTAAATGCATTAACTGTCTCTGTCTCCACTACCTCCTAGGGTAATGCATTTCAAGCATTCACCTCTCTCGGACTAAAACAATATTTCCTGATATCGAATCTGGACCTTTCTTTAGTTAATTTGTATCTGTGCCCTCTTGTTCTCGTTGGTGGTTGAGTTTTGAAAAACGTGTCTAATTTATCCTTTCCTGTGATTATCTTATAAACCTGTATTGTCACCTCAAATTTTTCTCTTTTATAGACACTGTAGACCGGTTTTTCTGAGTCTTTCCTCGTCTGTAATTCTGGAATCCCACTATCAGCTTTGTCGCTCTTTTTTGTAATCTTTCCAGCATGTTTATATCCCCTCTATGATAAGGACTCCACACCTGCACACAGTACTTCAATCTAGATCTTCTTCTTCTTCTTCTTCTGCGTACACAGTCAGACAGTAACCATTATTTTCTCGAAAAAAGCGGCGGTCATCCTGAGACTCTCGCCACTACCATAGAGCTTGTCTTGCAGTTCCACTGGCAATGGCCACATCTGCTCTCTCTGATCCTCGTATGTCGGGCAGTTCTGCAGCAGATGTTCAGTGGTCATTTTACCAGTACCGCACGGGCATTCGTCGGTACACCCTATCTTCAATTTGTTGAAGAGGTGGTACCTCAGTCTGTTGTGGCCAGTGCGAAGTCTGAAGACAACGACCTGCTCTCTTCGGTTCAACTGGTAATAGGCATCGTTTTTGGTGTAACCAGTATGTTCGGTTTCCCATTTGGACATGTACCTGGCTTTGATAAGCCGTTTTGACTCTTCGTACGTCATACTGGTATCTATTTGTGGTAGCCTTGCACCTTCTTTTGCCAGTCTGTCTGCCTCCTCGTTGCCTTGGATGTTGCAGTGTGACGGAACCCACTGTACCACTACCCTTTTTGGTGCGGACTGTTGGCACAGTTTGCAGAGTGCTGCTCTTAAGTCATTAAGCTCAGTGTTTTTCTGGCTTTTTAGCGCTGTGACTACTTCGAGAGCATCTGTCAGCAGGACTATATGGCTCTCATTTTCACTGTGTGTTACCATTTCTTCCACTGCCGCCCTCAGTGCCTCTGCCTCTGCTCTGAAATTGCTCGTGTACTTACCAGTAGCGAATGTCAGTGTTATTTTTCTGCCATTTGGTAGGTTCAGGAATGCTCCTGCCCCTCCGTTCTGTGTAGTGTTTGTTACAGAGCCGTCGGTGTATGCATGGGTCCAGTCCATGCTTGGGTAGCTTTTCGTTATGAAGCTTAAGGTAGTGTCTCTCCTTTCTTTTTCGGTCTGGCAGTTTTTGTTTGCAATACCTGGTATATTTTCTACCACCTCTGGAAATATATCCTGCCTCCAAGTAGGTTTTCGTACAGTAGTGATGGGTTTTGATGTTGTTAGTGCGTTTATGGGATCTTCGTGCATCTTTGCTTTGGCTATTTCTGCAAAGTTTCTCCGCTTTAGTTTCCCAGTTCCCAAATTGTTTAGCCTCTGGTACATTGGATGGTCCGTCAGTCTTCGGAGTTTCTCTGACTGCAGCTGGGCTCTGCAGTCTCTTCTGTCGGTCATGGATTGCAGTTTTGTAATCTTTTCAAGTTCTACAATTGGCGTTGACTTCATGCCACCAGTTATGATTCTCATGGCTTGGTTTTGAAGTTTGTTAACTTTATCGAAGTTCGCCTTCGCTGCTGTTGTCCATGCCGCGATGCCATACTCGAGAACTGGTCTCACTCTTCCAGTGTACAGTTTCTTTAGTATGCCTTCGTCTGCTCCCCAGCTTGTGCCAGCAAGTTTCCTCATGATCGCCATTCTTTCTCTGGCTTTCATTCGGTTTCTCTCAATCTGACTTTTCCATGTCATGCGCCGATCAAATGTGACTCCCAGATAGGTTGGGTTGTCGTTTGGCTGCAGGATTTTGCCATTTAGGCTTAATTTGGTACTTTGAGGTTTTAATGAGAGCGAGAATATTGTGCACGTGGTTTTCTCCTCGTTTATTTTGACCAGCCATGAGTTCGCCCACTCTTCCAGCGATGTTAGGGCCGTTTGCATCCGATTTCTTGCTATGGTGAGATTCTTTTCAGAGGTCCACATAGCCAGATCGTCTGCAAACATTGAGCTATGGACTCTTCTTGGTATATTCTCTGTAATATCGTTTATATATACCAGGAAGAGTGTGGGTGACAGTACTCCCCCTTGGGGTACTCCCTGCTCGAGTGTCACCTTTTTGCTCATCTGCCCTTGTACTTGGACTCTGGCCGTTCTTTGTTTGAGGTAGTGGTTGATCCACTTGTACATCTTCCCACAAACATCACTTCTTCTTAGCTTGACTCTAAGTCCATCCTTCCAGACTTTGTCAAATGCCTTTTCCAGATCCACCCAAACAGCTACTGTGTGTTTCTGTGCCTGGTAGGCATCTTCTATCTCCTGGGCTATGAGGATGACCTGGTCCTCAGTGGATCTGTGCTGTCTAAAGCCGGCTTGCTGTGGAATTAGTATTCGTTTTTCTTCCAGATGCCACATCAGTCTGGTGTTTATCATCCGTTCCATCAGCTTGCCGACACAGCTCAGTAGGCTTATGGGCCTGTATCCATTCGGATCTGTTTTGTCCTTTCCTGTTTTTGGTACTGGTACCAGTATTGCATCTTTCCATGCCTGGGGTACAATACCCCTTTTCCAGCTTTGGTTCAGGACTGATAGTAGTTTTTCCTTCGCTGTTTGGCCCAGCCCCATCAGCATTTCGTTTGTTATCCCGTCTTTTCCGGGAGATTTCCTTCTCTTTAGTGTTCTCATAGCCTCTTCCATTTCGCGCATTGTTAGTTTGGCCATCATGTGCTCTTCAGGAGCCGTATTTTTGTTTTCGTGCCCCTTTAGCTCTTCGCTAATGTCTGTATGCTTATCTGCAGGGACCTCGATGTGGTTTGCTCTGGCATAGTGATCGACAAAGGCGTTTGCGGCTTTCTTACCTGTGATCAAGTTCTCGCCTTGCTTGATAGTAATTTGTTTATTTGACGGGGTTTCGTCGTTCATGGCTCTGACTAGCTTTCATAGCTTGTTCCCTTCTTTGTCCAGGTTTAAACTTTCCGTTTTTTTTTTCCAACTTTCTCTTGCTGTTTGCTTGAGAGTGTGTTTGTACATCGCCCCGGCGGCTTTGAGGGCGATGTTTGCCTCCACGGATTTTTCTCGTTCTGCCATGTTTCTAGCATTTGTTACTGCATCTTCCACTTTCTGTAACTCATCATTCCAGTAGGGCTTATAGTTTTTCCTAGCTCCTCTTGGGATGGTTTCAGTGGCGGCTTGCATTATTGCCTTGCTTAGGCTCTCTACCATGGGCTTCATTTTGGTGTTTCGTGTGTTGATGGTTTCACACAGCCCATCTGTCAGGATTGCAAATCTGTCCCAGTCGGCTCGTTTGTAATTCCAACGTGGGAGCGGTTTT
The DNA here is from genome assembly GCA_036924085.1 of Ariolimax columbianus. Classification (NCBI taxonomy): domain Eukaryota; kingdom Metazoa; phylum Mollusca; class Gastropoda; order Stylommatophora; family Arionidae; genus Ariolimax; species Ariolimax columbianus. Next base: position 88,574,313 of record JAVGWX010000004.1, on the reverse strand, counting down.
GTTTCCTGTGGGCCTACTTCCATGTCAATGGTTAGCCTGATCGGCCTGTGGTCGCTACCTGCCAGTTGGTTTAGCACCTGGCGGTCTATTTTATAGTGTATGTCCTGTGTGGAGAAGGCCAAATCTGGAGTCGAGGTGGTATGCCATGTTCTTGAATAGAAGCTAGGGCTATCCTCCGGCCTATTGATTAGGGAGAGATTTGCATCTATCTCCCAATCTTCCACTTCGTCACCTCTGCTGTCTGTGTCAGAGTATCCCCATCTCTCCGAGTGGCTGTTGAAATCTCCAACCACTATGCAGTTGGAGTCTCTGACCTCCATACTCGAGAGCGATAGGTCTCTGTTTGGTGGTCCGTACAGATTGAAAATGCGGAGCTTCGTCTCTTGAGCCATTATGTCAACTCCTACAATTTCTGCTTGTCCGGTGTGATTGACAGGTACCGCGCTACTCGGTATGCTGTTTCTGGTCAGTATCAGGACCCCTCCTTTGTGGCCTTCTCTATCTAGACGGAAAGTCTGGTATCCTCTGATTGAGAATTTATGGTTTTTGTTGAGGTGCGTTTCCTGGATACATGCCACGTCAATCTTACCTTCATGCAGGTGATGTGTTAGGGAAAGTTTTTTGTTAATGACTCCCTCCGCATTCCACTGTAATATTCTGAGGGTCTTGAGGTTTTGGCCAATAGTCGTTTCCCCATAGCCATGTGCCTTGACTCCACGACACATGGGTGGGTGATCACCAGTAGTCAAGGGTGGGCCCCTTCGAGGCGTGGGGCCCGGCGCTATCGCTGCCTGGCGGGTCTCCTCAGGATGAGCGCCATACGTTTTTCGAATAGGTTGTGCTGCCATCATACTGTGATTTACGTTGCACTGTTTTGTTAGGCTTGCGGCCCCGTGCATCCGATTTCAACAGGCGTTTCTGTAGGGATGCCCTCCTTAGCCTTTGGCTGTCCCCAGCCTATCTGCAAGGCAGCAGTTGTTTACGATCAGAGTTTTCTCTCCTATGGAAGTTGTCTTTCCAGACTATCGAGTCTTCACTACTCGTGTCTATAGGGTGCAATGATGGTATGTGATATATGAGATGGACTGGTTTACCCGGAAGAGAGGCAGTCCAGTGTGTCTGTATCCCAGGATCGTCACGTCCTGCCAGAAACGCAGCATTTGCATGTGAGTGGGGTATCTCTTTTTCCCTTTATTTTCTTGGCTTCTATGCAGGGATGGTACGCCTAGCATTCCCCGCCACCTGGGGTGTTGACACAGTGGGGCAGGTGTGCAATGTCCGCTGGTCTGCATCTCTTCTGCGTCCAGCATGATAGTTATGGCTGATAACTAACAGAGGTAGATATCGTAACCGGAGTGCATTTAGCCAGAGGACAAGCCTGGTAATGTCACAGAGATGTTGATCGCCTGGTGTGCGGACAACTCTCTTGGTCAGTGGTTGAGTCTTGACAGTTCACAGTGTGGTGGCTGCTCTACTGTTTTCGACACCCCGACCAGGTTCTAAGTCTTTGGTTGGTGTTTTTCGCACCCCATCGCCGTATAGGGTGAGTATCAAGCAGTTTTCCGCCCGCTTTGATTTGCGGGCGGCAAGGACCTCTTACTGTGGCTCTACCTGATAGGGCTGGGGCTTAAGCCCCAGGTCCCGAGCATGTAGGAGCCTCCCATCAATCTAGATCTAACTAATGCTTTATACAGTTTGACTATCACCTCCTCACTCCTATGTCTAATTTTTCTTTTTATCATACCTAGCATTGCATTTGCCTTATTCACTGCTACCTGAACTTGCTCATTCATTTTCTCTGTATGCTCTATTTTAACCATAAGGTCCCTTTCCTTATCTATCATTCTACTATTGTTCTCGCACATTCTGTAATTATGTTCCATATTTGTACATTTATCTATATTAAACTCTATTTGCCATTTCACAGACCAGTCTCGAATTTTATCTAAATCTAAATCTTGTTATCGATCTCCCCCCCCCCCCCCCCCCCCCCTTTCCTTTCCTCAAGATGTTAGGGATGAGTCCACATGCAATCCAGCTAAGTACCTTCACCTACTCATATATCTGTTCGTATCTCTCAATTGATATATTCTTCTCTTCTTCTAACCTAGGTTTCGTTTTCCTTATTTCTTCTTAGCGCGGTATCTGACCATACATACCACTGTTTTGTTTGTTCCCTGTATGTACCAGCAGACCTATCTGTTTATATTACCCAGTCACACCAGTTCATCCACCGGTAAATGGGCTACAATAAGAATTATTATTATTTTTTTTTTTTTTGGGGGGGGGGGGGGGGGGGGGTCCAGGAGGAGTATGGGACCACATCTGGTGCTGGTCTCTACAAATTATCAGCGAGTTCTTGTGGTAGTGGTTATGTAGCAGTTTGTTTTACATGAGTAGGTTGTTAGCTTCATGCACAATCCTCTTTAGTCGCCATTCACGACATACTTGTAAGGTTTTGCAAAGCTCTGTTCAGGGCTTGGCAGCGGGAGATTGAGAACGCACGCAGAAGACGAAGAAGAAGAAGTAGACTTATTATCTATTCCTCAAAATTAAATGACAAGAGCAGTTAATCTGTCCGGGTTCTGAAACTCCCATTTAAAAGGTTATTTCCCCTAGGTGTAACTGGTAATTTAAGGGTAGTTTAATATGAAAGCAAAGCTCTTTTCACTGGTTTAGAAATTGTAAACAACCAGTTTCTCATTTCGGTCGTGAATTTTCGTAACGAAATGACCAGCGGACGATTAGAATGTTCATGCCCCCCCCCCCCCCGAACCTCGCCCCCACACGGCCATAGTGCCGGAAAAGGGGGGGGGGGAGTGTCTGGGTTGTTGGTTCTGGGGTTGGCATATGCCATCTCTTTCCTGATCAGCCAGTCAGGCTTGAGCTGGTTTATTGTAAGACTGCTCCCCCACCCACCGTGTACTTGTAAGTTGGCTGCTCCCCCACCCACCGTGTACTTGTAAGTTGGCTGCTCCCCCACCCACCGTGTACTTGTAAGTTGGCTGCTGCCCATCGATGAGCAATCCGGAACAGGGTATTCCGCTTGATATTGCCACGAAATGTGTAGAGCAAATTGACGGGCGTAAAGCAGGGGCGCCTCATATAATAAAGCAGGAGTGTGTACAACTAGAGGATTATTAGAACAATCAGTATCACAGTTTTCGCCATTTCCTGAGAGAGGCCAATCACTTATGAGACTCATCTCGACATACATTTTTAACACTCTACACCTTAACGCAGGCAGCAGTTCTCGCTAAATGCCACGTGCATACGCGTCATAAAGTATCTGGAAAACTCCCGGTAAATAATTTGTAAAAGTATCCTGTATGAGTCAAACAGGGTGATCTCCATGCGCTTAAGAAAACAGGCCGTGTTTTATGTTGAAAGGCTAGAGGATGTAAAAGGTAACGGAACAGAACGCAAGGCAGTTTATGACTGGTGCTTCTTTGGTTTCGATTTAAGCTCAGAAGCAGAAACAGTTTTACGTTTTCATATTCGTGATGAGTGACTTCTCTTCCTCTAGGCTGACTTACGAGACATGGACAACACGTTGATATACCAGTTCAAGCGATGCCAGGACACCATTGAGGCACTCAAGTCACAGCGGGAGGTGTGGGAGGGTCTGTCTGAGGAGGGGGACGAGGGAGAATACTGGGACGACTATGAGCTTAATGGTAGGTGCACATTTCTGTAAACTAACTGTCGAAGACTGTGTCTGTCTTCATTGCTTGGAGTCTTAGGTTATGTAGAGGTCCTAAGACCTATGCTAGAGACTGTGTCTGTCTTCATTGCGTGGAGTCTTAGGTTATGTAGAGGTCCTAAGACCTATGCTAGAGACTGTGTCTGTCTTCATTGCGTGGAGTCTTAGGTTATGTAGAGGTCCTAAGACCTATGCTAGAGACTGTGTCTGTCTTCATTGCTTGGAGTCTTGGGTTATGTAGAGGTCCTAAGACCTATGCTAGAGACTGTGTCTGTCTTCATTGCGTGGAGTCTTAGGTTATGTAGAGGTCCTAAGACCTATGCTAGAGACTGTGTCTGTCTTCATTGCGTGGAGTCTTAGGTTATGTAGAGGTCCTAAGACCTATGCTAGAGACTGTGTCTGTCTTCATTGCGTGGAGTCTTAGGTTATGTAGAGGTCCTAAGACCTATGCTAGAGACTGTGTCTGTCTTCATTGCTTGGAGTCTTGGGTTATGTAGAGGTCCTAAGACCTATGCTAGAGACTGTGTCTGTCTTCATTGCGTGGAGTCTTAGGTTATGTAGAGGTCCTAAGACCTATGCTAGAGACTGTGTCTGTCTTCATTGCGTGGAGTCTTAGGTTATGTAGAGGTCCTAAGACCTATGCTAGAGACTGTGTCTGTCTTCATTGCGTGGAGTCTTAGGTTATGTAGAGGTCCTAAGACCTATGCTAGAGACTGTGTCTGTCTTCATTGCGTGGAGTCTTAGGTTATGTAGAGGTCCTAAGACCTATGCTAGAGACTGTGTCTGTCTTCATTGCGTGGAGTCTTAGGTTATGTAGAGGTCCTAAGACCTATGCTAGAGACTGTGTCTGTCTTCATTGCGTGGAGTCTTAGGTTATGTAGAGGTCCTAAGACCTATGCTAGAGACTGTGTCTGTCTTCATTGCGTGGAGTCTTAGGTTATGTAGAGGTCCTAAGACCTATGCTAGAGACTGTGTCTGTCTTCATTGCGTGGAGTCTTAGGTTATGTAGAGGTCCTAAGACCTATGCTAGAGACTGTGTCTGTCTTCATTGCGTGGAGTCTTAGGTTATGTAGAGGTCCTAAGACCTATGCTAGAGACTGTGTCTGTCTTCATTGCGTGGAGTCTTGGGTTATGTAGAGGTCCTAAGACCTATGCTAGAGACTGTGTCTGTCTTCATTGCGTGGAGTCTTAGGTTATGTAGAGGTCCTAAGACCTATGCTAGAGACTGTGTCTGTCTTCATTGCGTGGAGTCTTGGGTTATGTAGAGGTCCTAAGACCTATGCTAGAGACTGTGTCTGTCTTCATTGCGTGGAGTCTTGGGTTATGTAGAGGTCCTAAGACCTATGCTAGAGACTGTGTCTGTCTTCATTGCGTGGAGTCTTGGGTTATGTAGAGGTCCTAAGACCTATGCTAGAGACTGTGTCTGTCTTCATTGCGTGGAGTCTGAGGTTATGTAGAGGTCCTAAGACCTATGCTAGAGACTGTGTCTGTCTTCATTGCGTGGAGTCTTGGGTTATGTAGAGGTCCTAAGACCTATGCTAGAGACTGTGTCTGTCTTCATTGCGTGGAGTCTTAGGTTATGTAGAGGTCCTAAGACCTATGCTAGAGACTGTGTCTGTCTTCATTGCGTGGAGTCTTGGGTTATGTAGAGGTCCTAAAACCTATGCTAGAGACTGTGTCTGTCTTCATTGCGTGGAGTCTTGGGTTATGTAGAGGTCCTAAAACCTATGCTAGAGACTGTATCTGTCTTCATTGCGTGGAGTCTTGGGTTATGTAGAGGTCCTAAAACCTATGCTAGAGACTGTGTCTGTCTTCATTGCGTGGAGTCTTGGGTTATGTAGAGGTCCTAAGACCTATGCTAGAGACTGTGTCTGTCTTCATTGCGTGGAGTCTTGGGTTATGTAGAGGTCCTAAGACCTATGCTAGAGACTGTATGTCTTCATTGCTTGGAGTCTTGGGTTATGTAGAGGTCCTAAAACCTATGCTAGAGACTGTGTCTATCTTCATTGCTTGGAGTCTTGGGTTATGTAGAGGTCCTAAGACCTATGCTAGAGACTCTGTCTACCTTCATTGCTTGGAGTCTTGGGTTATGTAGAGGTCCTAAGACCTATGCTAGATAAAGCAGGCATCAAAAAGAGGTAAAGGATCTCAACACAAGTATAGGATGCAGAAGTGCTTGAGGACTGGCTCTACGGTCTACCTACTTCTTATCTGGCTAGTAGTGTTGGTCCCATGATAGTGGTGGTCCCATGTTAGTAGTGGTCCCATGTTAGTAGTGGCTCCCATGTTAGTAGTGGTCCCATGTTAGTAGTGGTCCCATGTTAGTAGTGGTCCCCCATGTTAGTAGTGGCCCCCATGTTAGTAGTGGCCCACCATGTTAGTAGTGGCCCCCATGTTAGTAGTGGTCCCCATGTTAGTAGTGGCCCCCATGTTAGTACTGGTCCCCCATGTTAGTAGTGGTACCCCATGTTAGTAGTGGCCCACCATGTTAGTAGTGGTCCCCCATGTTAGTAGTGGTCCCCCATGTTAGTAGTGGTCCCTCATGTTAGCAGTGGTCCCATGTTAGTAGTAGTTCCCCATGTTAGTAGTGGTCCCCCATGTTAGTAGTGGTCCCATGTTAGTAGTAGTCCCCCATGTTAGTAGTGGCCCACCATGTTAGTAGTAGTCCCCCATGTTAGTAGTGGTCCCATGTTAGTAGTGCCCCCCCCCCATGTTAGTGGTCCCCCATGTTAGTAGTGGTCCCATGTTAGTAGTGGTCCCCCATGTTAGTAGTGGTCCCCCATGTTAGTAGTGGTCCCCCAATGTCAGTAGTCGTCCCCCGTCTTAGCTGTGGTCCCCCATGTTAGTAGTGGCCCCCATGTTAGTAGTGGCCCCCATGTTAGTAGTGGTCCCATGTTAGTAGTGGTCCCATGTTAGTAGTGACCCCCATGTTAGTAGTGGTCCCATGTTAGTAGTGGTCCCCCATGTTAGTAGTGGCCCCCATGTTACTAGTGGTCCAATATTAGCAGTGGTCCCCCATGTTAGTAGTGGCCCCCATGTTAGTAGTGGCCCCCATGTTAGTAGTGGTCCCATGTTAGTAGTGGTCCCATGTTAGTAGTGACCCCCATGTTAGTAGTGGTCCCATGTTAGTAGTGGCCCCATGTTAGTAGTGGCCCCCATGTTAGTAGTGGCCCCCATGTTAGTAGTGGTCCCATTTTAGTAGTGGCCCCCATGTTAGTAGTGGCCCCATGTTAGTAGTGGCCCCCATGTTAGTAGTGGCCCCCATGTTAGTAGTGGCCCCCCATGTTAGTAATGGCCCCCCATGTTAGTAGTGGCCCCCATGTTACTAGTGGTCCAATATTAGTAGTGGCCCCCCATGTTAGTAGTGGTCCAATATTAGTGGTTCCCCATGTTAGTAGTGGCCCCCATGTTAGTAGTGGCCCCCCATGTTAGTAGTGGGCCACCATGTTAGTAGTGGCTCACCATGTTAGTAGTGGTCCCCCATGTTAGTAGTGCCCCCCCCAAGTTAGTAGTGGCCCCCATGTTAGTGATGGCCCATGTTAGTAGTTGCCCCCCATGTTAGTAGTGGTCCAATATTAGCAGTGGTCCCCCATGTTAGTAGTGACCCCCATGTTAGTAGTGGTTTACCATGTTAGTAGTGGCCCACCATGTTAGTAGTGGCCCCCCATGTTAGTAGTGGCTCCCCATGTCAGTAGTGGTCCCCCATGTTAATAGTGGCCCCATATTAGTGGTGGTCCCATATTAGTGTTTGTCCCATTTTAGTGTTTGTCCCCTGTTAGTAGTGATCCCATGTTAGTAGTGGCTCACCATGTTAGTAGTGGTCCCCCATGTTAGTAGTGCCCCCCCCCCAAGTTAGTAGTGGCCCCCATGTTAGTGATGGCCCATGTTAGTAGTTGCCTCCCATGTTAGTACTGGTCCAATATTAGCAGTGGTCCCCCATGTTAGTAGTGACCCCCATGTTAGTAGTGGCCCACCATGTTAGTAGTGGCCCCCCATGTTAGTAGTGGCTCCCCATGTCAGTAGTGGTCCCCCATGTTAATAGTGGCCCCATATTAGTGGTGGTCCCATATTAGTGTTTGTCCCATTTTAGTGTTTGTCCCCTGTTAGTAGTGGTCCCATGTTAGTAGTGGTCCCATGTTAGTAGTGGTCCCATGTTAGTAGTGGTCCCCCATGTTAGTAGTGGTCCCCCATGTTAGTAGTGGTCCCCCAATGTCAGTAGTCATCCCCCGTCTTAGCAGTGGTCCCCCATGTTAGTAGTGGCCCCCATGTTAGTAGTGGTCCACCATGTTAGTGTTTGTCCATGTTAGTTTGTCCATGTTAGTAGTTGCTCCCCATGTTAGTAGTCGTCCCCCGTCTTAGCAGTGGTCCCCCATGTTAGAAGTGGCCCCCATGTTAGTAGTGGCCTTCATGTTAGTAGTGGTCCCATGTTAGTAGTGGCCCCCATGTTACTAGTGGTCCAATATTAGCAGTGGTCCCCCATGTTAGTAGTGGCCCCCATGTTAGTAGTGGCCCCCATGTTAGTAGTGGCCCCATGTTAGTAGTGGTCCCATGTTAGTAGTGACCCCCATGTTAGTAGTGGCCCCCATGTTAGTAGTGGTCCCCCATGTTAGTAGTAGTGGTCCCCCATGTTAGTAGTGGCCCCCATGTTACCAGTGGTCCAATATTAGTAGTGGTCCCCCATGTTAGTAGTGGCCCCCATGTTAGTAGTGGCCCCCCATGTTAGTAGTGGGCCACCATGTTAGTAGTGGCTCACCATGTTAGTAGTGGTCCCCCATGTTAGTAGTGCCCCCCCCAAGTTAGTAGTGGCCCCCATGTTAGTGATGGCCCCCATGTTAGTATTTGCCCCCCATGTTAGTAGTGGTCCAATATTAGAAGTGGTCTCCCATGTTAGTAGTGCCCCCCATGTTAGTAGTGGCCCCCATGTTAGTAGTGGTCCCATGTTAGTAGTGGTCCAATATTAGTAGTGGTCCCCCATGTTAGTAGTGGTCTAATATTAGTAGTGGTCCCCCATGTTAGTAGTGGTCCAATGTTAGTAGTGGTCCCATGTTAGTAGTGGTCCCCCATGTTAGTAGTGGTCCACCATGTTAGTAGTGGCCCACCATGTTAGTAGTGGCCCCCCATGTTAGTAGTGGCTCCCCATGTCAGTAGTGGTCCCCCATGTTAATAGTGGCCCCATATTAGTGGTGGTCCCATATTAGTGTTTGTCCCATTTTAGTGTTCGTCCCATTTTAGTTAAGGTCCTGTACTAGTGGTGGTCCCATGCTAGTGGTGGTCCCATGCTAGTGGTGGTGGTCCCATTCTAGTAGTGGTCCCATGCTAGTGGTGATGGTCCCATGCTAGTGGTGGTGGTCCCATGCTAGTGGTGGTCCCATGCTAGTGGTGGTCCCATGCTAGTAGTGGTGGTCCCATGCTAGTGGTGGTCCCATGCTAGTGGTGGTGGTCCCATGCTAGTGGTGGTCCCATGCTAGTAGTGGTGGTCCCATGCTAGTGGTTGTCCAATGCTAGTGGTGGTCCCATGTTAGTGGTGGTCCCATGCTAGTGGTGGCGGTCCCATGCTAGTGATGGTCCCATGCTAGTGGTGGTGGTCCCATGCTAGTGGTGGTCCCATGCTAGTGGTGGTCCCATGCTAGTGGTGGTGGTCCCATGCTAGTGGTGGTGGTCCAATGCTAGTGGTGGTCCCATGCTAGTGGTGGTGGTCCCATGCTAGTGGTGGTCCCATGCTAGTGGTGGTGGTCCCATGCTAGTGGTGGTGGTCCCATGCTAGTGGTGGTCCCATGCTAGTGGTGGTGGTCTCATGCTAGTGATGGTCCCATGCTAGTGGTGGTGGTCCCATGCTAGTGGTGGTGGTCCCATGCTAGTGGTGGTCCCATGCTAGTGGTGGTGGTCTCATGCTAGTGATGGTCCCATGCTAGTGGTGGTGGTCCAATGCTAGTGGTGGCCCCAAGCTGGTGGTGGTCCCATGAACTCATGTGAACATTATGACAGGAAGCAGTGATAGGAAAATGTAAATGAGTTGTATTAATAAGACATGAACAAATGTTGCAAGTTTCACATGTGTCTGTCTACATCTATCTAATCAGACGGAACTAATATTCACTAATTTCTCTCTCAGAATGTTCAAGTTTCACATGTGTCTGTCTATATCTATCTAATCAGACGGAACTAATATTCGCTTATTTCTATCTCAGAATACAACAGACGATACCTAGACAGCCCTGGAGGGTCCAGTTCTGGTCAGTTTTCTCCTGGCAGTCGCGAGCCCTCCCTCCAGGATGTGACACTGATCTCACTTCCTGTACCACAACTGAGCTTACCACAAAACAAGAAAGCAACAAACGGCCAGCATGGAGTCAAACAAGACATTGAGGTCACCTTGTAGCTTTCCCCCATCGGTGTTGCCATTCTGTTGCTCTGTCCGAGAACTAGTATGTGAGGAGAAATATTGAGACTGTTTTATCAAAACTGGCACATCAAAAACTTGCACTATGGATCTGTGCACCCGTCTCATGTCAGCCCAACATATGTTGCAAAACTGCCAACATTCACTAGAGCAAGATGGGACATGTGTCCACATTGTTATCCTTGCAGGAAATCTTGTATGGCAATGGCATTAACATTTAGCTGACTATTGACTGTGTTAGAGTGCTGTGGTCTGATCTCAAACAAGAAGAAAAAGAAAACTGACACGATGTTTGGACTTACATATACTTGCAACCACCAACAAAGGGTGCGTGCTACTGCCAGTGAAAGCCTGTGTCCATTTTTGTATGCAAGACTTTAGACAATCAATAATCAAAGATTCAAAGCAACAGATGTCTGACTCTCAAGTAGGATATAGCTCAAACATGTCAAAGGATTTGCAGAAAGTGAAAAAACCAAATGAGTACATATAGAAATCCAAGAAGTCAGCTGTCCTCAGGATGTGGTAATGATCAGTGGGGTTTTTTGGGAGGCAGTTTCATCATGAGAAGACAATCACTAAAATAGCTGGCCACAGCTGGGGAGTTCATTGCGAAGAGGAGGAGATGAAAGCTGCGAAATAAAGATTTGATAAGCTGATCAGCCACTGTGGAAAGTCTATACAAACAGAGCCAATTCAGAAAACTAGAAAACTAAACACAGACCATACTCAAACACATTTCTTCATGTGAAGGGAAAAGACACAAATAATCATTATATGTTGTCCAGGAATTAGAGACATGGCTAGAAACAACTGCTGAATGGCTCTTCTTCTTCTCCTCTCCAGTCGGAATATAGGGTACCACAGCAGCAGGAATCTTAAAGGAAGACTTTAAAATTATGGTTTCTGTAGCAATTTGTTTTACCCAGTGAGGTCTTTAGCCAATTGTCAATGAATAATCTATAGTTTTGTGTTTTTTTTGTGGGAGATCTCAATGCATTGTCTGACTTCAAGTTGTAAGATGTCTGCACATTGTCTGACTTCAAGTTGTAAGATGTCTGCACATTGTCTGACCTCAAGTTGTAAGATGTCTGTACATTGTCTGACCTCAAGTTCTACGATTTCTGCACATTGTCTGATCTGAAGTTGTAAGATGTCTGCACAGTGTCTAATCTCAAGTTGTAAGATGTCTGCACATTGTCTGACCTCAAGTTGTAAGATGTCTGCACATTGTCTGACCTCAAGTTGTAAGATGTACACTGTACATGCTCAAGTTGTTCTTTTTTGTACGTGCTTTCAGATGTCACCTTGTACATTTCTAAAGAAAGTAGTGGTCAGCCTGAGGTTATTGGTGTCTCCATAGATGGTGCTAGTGACGACAATACTCACCTTTTCCTAATATAATGGACACCTCTGCAGCAGATGGTCACTGGTCATTCTATCAACTCTCAGAATTCTGATGCAGTTGAAGGTGTACTGTTGCTATTCACCATCTGGAAGAATGCTCCAACCAGTACCATTTTCTGAGAAAGTACTTCCTGATCGATAGAGCAGAACTGCACTGCATGGGTGATGAAAATTAACCTTAAATAGACATTTGTATGCATTGCACTAGCAAATGTGACTTAAAAAAGACCTTACAGGGAAGTTGTACAGCCTTACATCAGTGAATGTGATAAATATCCTTACAAGGAATTAGTACAGCATTACACTCCCGATGGCAACAAAATAACCTTACAAGGTGTATGTAGGGAAAAAGTAAGATGGCCGTGCCTTAGTGGCTGCGCTCTCGACTCTATCTGGTGTTTGTGTCAAGTTTTCAGTTTTTCAGAATTCAGTCCAGATTATCACTATTCTAGGACATTTCTGCTCGGACTGAAGCGGACTTCCTCCTGCCCGCCGCTCCCTCCACCTGAGGTTACACGATACCTCTCCCAACCTCGTATTTGCAGCACAGCAAGGGTCATGCTGACGAACAAGTGGACACAGTCAGAACCTTGGCGGCAGGACACGTGGAAACAGGGAGTTTGACACGGACAGCCACGGAAAGCTTGACACAAACATTGGTCTAACACACTCCTCGCGGCTTTCATCCCAAGGCTGCGGAGTACACGGCTTCACCTGGGAAGTGTGTAGGGATTTCGGTCGACACACTAAGCATGGACATAACCTCAGCAGTTGGACATGGTAGTGGTCGATCAACACAACGGGCCTTTGACGCCTACCAAACATTATTAAGGCGTATGTATGTCCTTACACTAGTGAATGTGACAACAAAACAACCTTACAATGAAGTTGTACAGCCTTACACCGGTAAATATGACAAAATACCTTACAAGGAAGTTGTACAGCCTTACACCAGTGAATGTGACAAATACCTTACAAGGTAGTTCTACAGCCATAAATCAGCAAACACAACAAAGCACCACATAAGGCCCGGTTTTATTTATTCGTTTGGTAATTGTAATCAAAGATCTTGGATTTGTTGCTGTTACATGTATAATTAATTTATTGTGCAATATTTTATTGAAACGTACAGACTGGTGTCCATGTTTCAGCTAAAAACTCTATGAATAGTGTTTGTTCTGCTCTGGATGTGTGAGACTTTTTGATACTGCTCTGCTTCGTGTCAATTGTTATTGTCAACAGATTTATTAGTTTCCGTACAAGAAAATTCAATCATGCACAGATCTAGAGCTGGGAAAATATTTATTAAACATGTCCTAGATGAATATCTCTTCAATCAAATTCTTGCCATTTTATGTTTGTGTCTTTGTTCATCATTTTCGTCTTGTTTCTTCATAACATTGCAATTTTCAAATTTCAAGGAAAATATTAAAACTTTAAGTATGGTTTTTCTTGTTCGTGTCAATACTGACCCTGTGTATATATGTTCAACCGAATATGAATTAATTTGTGTTCCCTCCATCTTGTTTTCTAAGGTGGAGTGTATTGTAACTGTGTATTTGAGCTTTACAGCCTAGTGCATCCAATTTCAGCACACATTTTTTGTATTGATTCCTATTATATAGAGGTATAACCTTACTGGTTCATGGATTCAAACACATGTTATTTAGGTTTGTGGGAGATCTCACCAATGACATAGCTATAACAAAAAATAAGTATAAAACATTTATTCATTGTGTTGCATACTGGGGGATATGGTAGGCATTAGATCCATATTTTCTTGACCAAAGTCAAAGTACGGGTGATGTGGTTAGCACCCCACTGGCCATCTTACTTTCCACACTTCTTCTGGTGCCCATTTTCTTAGGCTGGATCAACCCAGGGAGCCATTTGCGATCTAAAAGGTATCATGCATCGATTGAGAATTGAACTAAGATTGCTCAGTAGAGCAGCCAGTTGGACGCCCCCATAAATAGTTTCAAATTATATTTTTTTAAACTAAGGATTGACCAACAACATCAAACACAGTGGCATTCTTCAGAACTGAGACACCAACAGGTTTATAATCAACAACTCAGAAGGAGATATCACATCTGATCTTCCAGATCATCAGATTAGCTTTGATCTGTCAGATTGTATGTTGTTGGGTAACATGCTTCTTAGTTTCAAAGTTATCAAGTTACTAAAGTCTCTCTTTTTTCTTTTGTGTGTCAGCATTTTTATTGATGGTCATGCGTGAATGAGAGTGAATGGACAAAGGCGACATTTTGAAGTCTCTCAATGACTGCATGTTATATGATAATACTAATAGATGAAACAGCAATTCATAAACTTGAATAAATTTGAAATCAAACCAGAGTCGAGCAGAATGTGACACATGAGGACAGAGCAGGAGTGTGTTCAACCAATGAGCTACAGGAACAATCAGTATCCACACTCTTTGCTAAGAGAGACTGAGCACCTATGGGTCTGCCCAGAGTGCAGTAAAGTAGGTTGAACAGAACTGCGAATTCATTCTAAGCAACTACTACAGCAAGTCTACAGTGCAAGATCTGGTTATTTTCTTCCTATAACTATCACTTCAAGTCTACAGTGCAAGATCTGGTTATTTTCTTCTTATAACTATCACTTCAAGTCTACAGTGCAAGATCTGGTTTTTATTTTCTTCTTAAAACTATCACTTCAAGTCTACAGTGCAAGATCTGGTTTTTATTTTCTTCTTCTAACTATCACTTCAAGTCTACAGTGCAAGATCTGGTTATTTTCTTCTTATAACTATCACTTCAAGTCTACAGTGCAAGATCTGGTTATTTTCTTCTTATAACTATCACTTCAAGTCTACAGTGCAAGATCTGGTTTGATTTTCTTCTGCAATCATTGTTCGTTTAGACTGGGACTTCAATTTGTCATTAAAGTCTGCAGTCTATTTCAGGGTCTCAATACCGTTGTACAGTTTCTGCTCGAGGGGAGTGAGTGTGTGCCATATCCTGCTCCTCAGATGTGTGCTGGGGGGAGGGGGGGTAGTCCTGGAGTACATGTGTTAATGTGATGTCTGCCAGGCAAATATAACATAAGCTGGTGGTTCCTGTCTTGAATTTGGTGTACAGGTGGTGTTTCGTTCTGTTGTTGCCAGTTCTGAGACGAAGTATGAAAACCTGGTCTTTTCTGGACAGTTAGTAGTATCTGTCATCCGTGTGGTGTTTGAGGTGTTCTTCCTGGCACTTGACATTATATTGCCCTTTTATTATGGCTGTTTCTTCTTTGTAGTTGACCATGTATTCTTCCTGTATCAGTTTCGCTCCATCTTTGGCTAGACTGACGGCCTTCTTGTTTCCTTTGATAGTGTAATGGTGTCCACTATATCACCTCCATCTGGAACCCTATGAGACATTTTCTCCAAGGCTGCCCTCAATTCATTCAGTCCAATGTTCTTGTGGGATTTGAGTGCCATTATAGCTGACTGTGCATCAGTTAGAATCACAAATGTCCCATGTATATGGTTTTTGTGTTCTATGGCATTTCTGCTGCAGTGTTACAAGTTCTATTTCAGCTATACAGTTGCTTGAGAACTGGGAAGTTGCCTGTTACTGTGAATGAGGTTTCCTTTTCCTCATATTTTGGTCTGATCACTACCCTTCATCTGTTCCAGGTGACATCTGTAGCTGAGTCATCTGATTAGACATGTGTCCATCTGTCTGCTGCTTAATTGGCATGTATATACTCTTATGTAACATGTCATCTCCCCAGGTCTGTATACCCAGAGTGCAGTGAAATCAATTGCTCAGGATAGAACAGAACTGCGAGTGCATTCTCATCAACTACCACTGCACACCTACAGTTCAAGATCTGGTTAATGTGGTAGATGGATAGATGGCATAACAGAAGCCCTACACTCTGAATTTACAGCAAGCAACACAACACACTTGGACCAGCAGAGGGAACAATCTCCCCACAGAACTTACAGCAACACAACACACTTGGACCAGGAGAGGGAACAATCTCCCCACAGAACTTACAGCAACACAACACACTTGGACCAGCAGAGGGAACAATCTCCCCACAGAACTTACAGCAAGCAACACAACACACTTGGTCCAGGAGAGGGACCAATCTCCCCACAGAACTTACAGCAAGCAACACAACACACTTGGTCCAGGAGAGGGACCAATCTCCCCACAGAACTTACAGCAACACAACACACTTGGTCCAGGAGAGGGAACAATCTCCCCACAGAACTTACAGCAAGCAACACAACACACTTGGTCCAGGAGAGGGAACAATCTCCCCACAGAACTTACAGCAAGCAACACAACACACTTGGTCCAGGAGAGGGAACAATCTCCCCACAGAACTTACAGCAACACAACACACTTGGACCAGGAGAGGGAACAATCTCCCCACAGAACTAAAAGCACAATTGGGGAGACAAAATAAACTATGTGTAAGCTGGCCTGAATGACAAGTATGACTTGAATCTATCCTTGATGTAAACATGTGCTGCTCTTTGTACAAGAATACAGAACACTTGTTTTACAAGAGGTGTTGCTTTGTTCCTTAGAGCTCATATAATCGTCTTCTTCTTTTGCGTTCATCATGAAAAGCATGTTTGTGACATTGCGTCGTAGGTTTACAGCGAGGCTACGATACCTGGTTTTTTTTTTTTTACCAAACACATCCGATTTCAGCAAGGCATCTTTGGAACCAGGTTTGCTATCCCTCTTCGATCCCTAATCTTTTAGCCAAGCTGCATGATTGCAGTCTGTTTCCTGGGCCGCCACTTGAAGCCGGAATAGGGTCTTAGTCAGTTCTGGGTCAACAGCCCTGATGCAAGTCGCTAGCTATGAGTCGCTTGCTGCTGCATCTTCGGCCCTTAATTCATATTATAATTATTTATCCCATGATCTTGGATAATGACTTTTTTCAGACATCATTCTATGTCTCTATCTTTCTATCTCTCTTATCCATATTGACAGTGAAGTCTAACCAGGTCAGGTGAAACTTGCTGATCAAGCCCCCACCACATCCTTGTTCATGCTCCTGGAAACAAGTTGGGTTACAGCAGTCTTGACAACAATGCCGGGATCGAGATTGTAATCCCCACAGTGGTGAGCTTACTGAGCAGTCTCACATTACACTACTGCCAGGACACCGGCCCACCTTCTCAAGTCCGCCTCGAGATTTAAAAGTAGCCACTTGGAAAAAAAAAAGAAAGATTCAACTCAGCAAGATAAAAACACATATAGGTAATGGCTCAGTTTCCACACCAGGACAAAAACAAAATGACACCTACATTTAGGCCTTCATCAGGAACAAAGAAAGAACGACGACAACAAGCATCACAACAACAAAACAAGGATAGATGACTCATCACAGAGCCAGCAGCAGAAGCCAACCGAATGATTCAGCTAGTCAACGATGAATGTAAGAAAGCAGGACTATAAATGAATGTCTCAAAGACCAAGGTGTTGCACAATCATGTCGCCAATTATGATCCAGTCTACTTTGACGGGATAAACTTAGCGGATGTCGGCAAGTACATCAATGTTGGGTGCCTACTCAATATGCAGAACAATCTAGAACCTGAACTAACAAGATGTCGCTGCGTCTGCTGGGCAATCTACTCGTCCATTAACACAGTTCTGGACGGTTGCCAAGACCAGAAACTACGAGCCTCTCTCTTCAATCCCACTGTGCTCCCTGATATGTGCTTCGGCGATGAGACATGGACACTCACAAAATCACTGGATGACAAATTGAGAGTGACCCAGCCTTCTTTTGAGAGATGCTTGGTTGAGACCAGTCTCCGCAACCAACATATGCAAAATCTCAATAATTGTGACATACGACGATTGTCCTTGTTGAATGGTGCGGTAATCTAATCAGACACGGCAAAACATGAATGAGCAGGTGACATGATGCGACTGACACGATGCTTGGCGAAGCACAGCGGCACCGTTGGTACCCCGGGACTAAAAGAGCCAGCGGGGAAGATCGCCAAAGCATTGGTCAGACATCCTTGCTATCCGCAGCAACATCCGAGACGCCTCTTACCACCCACTGGACCACCGTGGCCCAAGACACGGTCCACTGGAAACGAAGTTGGGACTGACAACTACACTGAGGAATGGGTCAACAAGATCAAGAAGTTCATGATGAAGATTATAAATAATGTGCGATTCAACTTTACATCTTTCAATATGTATTTTTATTTGAAGTAATTCTCCCTCCACTCGAGTGCAAACAGAATAGGACCACTGTTTCCTTCCTTGTATGCCATAAGAGATGACTAAAGAAGGTTGTGCATAGGGCTGGCAACCTCATCATGTTAAAAACCATGCTATATGCTGCAAATGACTAGAACAGAAAATCCATTCAGACAGTTCAGTAGGGGACGGCGTAGCCTAGTGGTTAAGTGGCACGGCTCACAACTCGAAGGTGATGTATTCGATCCCCATCAAAGCCCCGGCTATTATCCCGGGGAAGCAAACCCTTATTAAAATGCAGGAGGAAGCAGACCCTTACATAAAATGCGTGCTGAAGTCGGATGCACTGGGCGACAGGCGCAAAATAAAAACCACAGTGCAACGCACACCGCCTTGGGGATTAAAGAAATACGGCGAACAAAAAAAGAAAAAAAATACAGATCAGTGCGTGACACCAGGTAGCCAAAACCTCTCCATCTGGTCGGACCTTAGAAGGTTTCGTTCTGTCTTCTCTGGTTTCCCTTTCAGAATCGTATTTCGCTATTGTCTGTGAGTGGTTTCCTTTTTACAACCTACTAGATCTGCCAAAGGTGCAGCAGGTATGCTTGAACAAATGGAGCATGTAAATTTAACCCTCCTTCGTCTTTGACAGTCACCAGACTAACTGCAAGGTAGCAAACTGTTTGAAAACTTTGTCCTAGATACATTATAGCCTGTGCATTCTTAATTCTTGGACGTGTACTTCTACGGGGGCGGATGTCTCTGTGCAGGTCCCAGCTTTGGTACGAACTGGATGTAGCCGGGAGGAGGATTTCTTACTTAGCATGCTAGGCTCGAGCAGCTCATTACTCCGCTACATTGGGACAAGTGCCGCAGAGGGTGGTTAACCAATGTGCGAGCCCATCTTAACGGGCTCAAACACTAGAGCAAAGTAGACACGCAGCCTGTTAGGCGCCATCTATGCTACTCTAAATGGCTGGTGCTATGCCATGCCACAGTCGCTGCTTACAGCATGCTCTGTGTGGAGCAGTGGTGCTATTCTTGTCCTTGTGATATACAAAGACTCCGACGGACCAATGCGCATTACAGACTGCAGCTGCTCAGAGCTTCCTAGTGTTGGTACTTCCAGCTCGTCCCATTTCCTGTTACGAGGCGTGTTCAAATGAAACTGGACCTAACTGCACCAAGTGAACATACGTACGATGCGCATAATGACATCACTTCTGGTGTATACAGCAGATACCGTCAAGTTTGTAAAAATTTCTTTATCCCCCCTGACTCATAGTTTCTTCAACAAACCGTTGAAAACATGGCGGATGTGATACGGAATCCGTCCAGAGTTGATCAGCGAGAGGTGATTCACTCTCTAACAGCTCAAGGATGTCGACCAGTTGACATTCATCGCAGAATGCAGGTAGTGAATGGTGACAAGGGTGGCGAACGTAAGCTCAGGTGACGGTACACCCGAATTACTGCATCAATTTTGGCGATGGCATCTTGTGACGCAATAATATGCGCCTGACTTGGTCTCAGATCTTTCGGTGACTCACGTCCTTCTTTAAACATGGTTGTCCAGTTCTTCACTGGACTGCTACAACAATGATAATGTAACAACAGCTGGCTGATAGCAGAACATGTACAACTCAAGTTGAAGGCCAGATTATGTCTAACGGTCAAACACATTCATCGATCACTTTTTGATGTCTACAGGCATAGACTTTCTTCAACACACTTTTTGTCCCCATATACTGTCTGCATTATGCGATGAATGTCAACTGGTCGACATCCTTCAGTTGTTAGAAACCGAATAACCGCTCGCTGATCAACTTGGGACGAATTTCGTATCACACCCGCCATGTTTTCAACGGTCTACTGAGGAAACTATGAGTCAGAGGATAATTAAATTGTGCAAATTTGAAAGTTGGTATATGCTGTTTACATCAGAAGAGACGTCGTACGTATGATCACTTGGTGCAGTTAGGTCTGATCTCATTTGAACACGCCTCGTAGTAGCATCCATATGCTTCTGCAAAACTCAGATAAGACCAGCAGGACATGTCTGCATCCCAAAGCATCTGCAAGATGGTGAGCTCAAAACAGTCAGCGCTCAGCAGGGAACAGAAGAAACACAAGAGTTTCCTTGAAAGTGTTTCGGAAAAACTCCAACACTGATGCCACTTCCTGGGAATTACTTGCTCATAATCGCTCCACCTGGCATGCTAGCATCACACATAGTGCTCTTATCGCAGAGCAAAATTCCATCACCGAGGCCCTGAGAAAGTGTGACGACTGAAAGAACAGAATGCACAGCAACTCCCCCGCTAACTCCTCACATGTGTGCCCTCAGTGACTATCTTGTTGGTCAAAGCTAATCCTTTGTTAGTTGGTTACAACCTGTAGCATACTGAAGAAGTTGGACCTCGGTATCACTCACAGTAGTGCAATTCAAAGCTCCTCAATGGGTTCATCACTATGTGGATACATTAGTGGTTACATGTTCTGCTTGCCTTTAGAGATCCCACTATGTGGATACATTAGTGGTTACATGTTCTGCTTGCCTTGAGAGATCCCACTATGTGGATACATTAGTGGTTACATGTTCTGCTTGCCTTGAGAGATCCCACTATGTGGATACATTAGTGGTTACATGTTCTGCTTGCCTTGAGAGATCCCACTATGTGGATACATTAGTGGTTACATGTTCTGCTTGCCTTTAGAGATCCCACTATGTGGATACATTAGTGGTTACATGTTCTGCTTGCCTTGAGAGATCCCACTATGTGGATACATTAGTGGTTACATGTTCTGCTTGCCTTGAGAGATCCCACTATGTGGATACATTAGTGGTTACATGTTCTGCTTGCCTTGAGAGATCCCACTATGTGGATACATTAGTGGTTACATGTTCTGCTTGCCTTGAGAGATCCCACTATGTGGATACATTAGTGGTTACATGTTCTGCTTGCCTTGAGAGCTCCTCTTCAACTCACCCAGAATAGAACAGCAGTTGTGTTTGGTTTCAACCATCAGTTGACAAACCTCCTAAAGGTGATGTGAAACGTCCAGTAACAAGACCTCCCTCAATGACAGTGCGATTGTTACCAGGACCATCAAAGGCAGAGTAGAGGCCCTATACTGCTGGATAGGCTAGAGGTCAACATGGAAAAGTATGTAGGCTTGAAACCCCAGAACCGCGCCTTTCCAGGTCTAGTAAGATGAATGAAAGAAACCATCCACAAACTTATTACTAATAGCCAAATGAAAACTCAAATGGCAAACCATTGAAGGTATTGGATGGATCCTTCTAAGGGCCGACCAGATGAATTTACAGAACATAAATATAGCTTTCGGCTACTTGGCATCAGACATCGATCTACAATAACAAACAAAAATCCAAAACAAAAACAGACACAGAGAACATGATCTACAAAATCAGACTTATTCTCAATCAGTATTTTATTTCAAAAGCATTAATTTAATAATTAGCTGGCTACTTTATCTAGCTGAAATTTTATATTAAATTACTTCCATACAATTACTACAAACAGTCCCCTGAATAATGGGTTGCCATTATGAGAGGGACCAAGCTTGTGCAGGTCCCATGATGGACCCAAATATCATTTAGTAGTGCTAATGTTGTGCAGAAATTATCTATACAGAACATGGCATTTCTCAAGCTAAGGATAAAATGTGTGGAAGAGGCCTTATATGTTACAGACTCAGGAAAACGGATAACAGAAAGTCAAGTTGATTGAAAGTGTTTGATGGCTGACCTTGATGATTGCCCGGGTGAATGAATACAGGGTTTGTGTTCACTGCAAACAGGGGGCATGGTGTGTGTTCACTGCAAACAGGGGACATGGTGTGTGTTCACTGCAAACAGGGGACATGATGTGTGTTCACTGCAGACAGGGGACATGATGTGTGTTCACTGCAAACAGGGCACATGGTGTGTGTTCACTGCAAACAGGGGACATGATGTGTGTTCACTGCAAACAGGGGACATGGTGTGTGTTCACTGCAAACAGGGGACATGGTGTGTGTTCACTGCAAACAGGGGACATGGTGTGTTCACTGCAAACAGGGAACATGGTGTGTGTTCACTGCAAACCGGGGACATGGTGTGTGTTCACTGCAAACCAGGGACATGGTGTGTGTTCACTGCAAACCGGGGACATGGTGTGTTCACTGCAAACAGGGAACATGGTGTGTGTTCACTGCAAACCGGGGACATGGTGTGTGTTCACTGCAAACCAGGGACATGGTGTGTGTTCACTGCAAACCGGGGACATGGTGTGTGTTCACTGCAAACCAGGGACATGGTGTGTGTTCACATCAAACAAGGGATAGGGTGTGTGTGTGTGTTCACATTAAACAAGGGACAGGGTGTGTGTGTGTTCACATCAAACAAGGGACAGGGTGTGTGTGTGTTCACATTAAACAAGGGACAGGGTGTGTGTGTTCACATCAAACAAGGGACAAGGTGTGTGTGTGTTCACATCAAACAAGGGACAGGGTGTGTGTGTTCACATCAAACAAGGGACAGGGTGTGTGTGTTCACATCAAACAAGGGACAGGGTGTGTGTGTTCACTGCAAGCAAGGGACAGGGTGTGTGTGTTCCCTGCAAAAAATGTACAGGGTGTGTGTGTTCACTGCAAGCAGGCGACAAGGTGTGTGTGTTCACTGCAAACAAGGGACAGGGTGTGTGTGTGTTCACTGCAAGCAAGGGACAGGGTGTGTGTGTTCACTGCAAAAAATGGACAAGGTGTGTGTGTTCACTGCAAACAAGGGACAGGGTATGTGTGTTCACTGCAAACAAGGGACAGGGTGTGTATGTGTGTGTTCACTGCAAACTAGGGACTGGAAGTGTGTCCCACATGTAGGTGAAAGATGATGCTATCTACATGAGTGTTAGAATGATTGTCTGCTACGTGGCAAAACTGACCTACTGCATCCCCCAGCCTATCCAACTGTAAATGGGTACCTGACACCGTTAGATTAACCCTTGACAGTCCAACCTAATTTACAAGAAGTTTAGTTTTAGTGTCCAAGGCAAGGACTGTTATTATATGTGGTTTATGGTTAACAGAAAAAAAAGTAAATGAAACTGAAATTATGATTTTTTTAAATTAATGAAATAAATCAATTTAGCTAAATAACAAGACATGGTTGATATGTAACTTCAGATAAATCAGACTGTAAGTAATGCTACTTTAGTTGACAGCAATGGAACAATTTGGACTGTGAGGGGTTTAGAAAGGTCCTAGCCACTCCACCTCACAACGATAAGGCCTGTTGCAAGGATGCATTTAACACTTCATCGCTGATGACAGTATCAGCCGTGGGACCACCTTGAGCCAAATTATTAAAACAGCTGCGTAAGATTGCCCTGCCCCTTCTGAGTGTGTCGCCAAACTTTTGTTAATTAACTATATGACATTACCTCTTCACATTCCAGCAAAATAAAAACGATCCTACAGATTGACGAATGAAATGAACACCAGTTCTCTTTATTCTGAAGTAGTCCCAAATTAGTGCATTTCATTTCTTTGTAAAATCATAGGAGTAATTATATATATATATGTAAGAGATGTGTTAAAAAAGTATCCGACCTCAATTTTTTTTCCGCAGAAACAAACGAAGTATCGGTGTTGTCATTCAGCAGGAAGATATAGGGGACCGTCGTCCACTTGAGTGATTTTTTTCCAGTCCACAGATTGTGTCAGTCAACCTTTCAGTGTTGAGTTCAGAGAGCAACCGTCAGGTTTTCATTCACCACGTAATGACGGAAAGAATTAAGCAGCCTCGAATTATGCCAAAAGATAGGTGATACCCAAGTGGAAACCATTTGGAAGATTCAACAGGCTCTTGGTGACTGTGCCACGAGCATCACACAAGTTAAGGAGTGGTACAGTGGCTTCAAAAATGGCCGCACATCAGTGGAGAGCAAGTCAGGTGTGCAGCAATGTCAAAGTAATGTTGACAGTTTTCTTTTACTCCCGTGGGATTGTGCATCACGAGTACGAGCCACAAGGTCAAAACATATCAGACTACGACCTTGAGATCATCCGTCATCTTCAAGATGCTGTTCTACCCAAATGACCGAACCTGTGAACAACGGTAACTTGGCAGCTCCATCATGACAACGCACCCTCTGGTTCGCCCCATTCTCCTGACAAGGCTCCTTGCAGTTTTTGGCTGTTCGCCACTCCGAAAATTCTGCTGAAAAGGACCAGATGAGTCATGAGAAGACATTATACGGAATGCAATGTCCCAGCTGTACTCTATCTCCAAAGAGGCCTTACTGAAATACTTCCAACAATGGCGTGACCACTGGCAGAAGTGTGTGGTGTCCCAAGGAAACTACTGTGGAGTCCCAAGGAAAGTACTGTGGAGACCCAAGGAAAGTACTTTGGAGACCCAAGGAAGATACTGTGGAGTCCCAAGGAAACTACTGTGGAATCCCAAGGAAAGTACTGTGGAGACCCAAGGAAAGTACTTTGGAGACCCAAGGAAGGTACTGTGGAGTCCCAAGGAAGGTACTGTGGAGTCCCAAGGAAGGTACTGTGGAGTCCCAAGGAAGGTACTGTGGAGTCCCAAGGAAACTACTGTGGAGTCCCAAGGAAGGTACTGTGGAGACCCAAGGAAAGTACTTTGGAGTCCCAAGGAAGGTGCTGTGGAGTCCCAAGTAAGGTACTGTAGAGTCCCAAGGAAGGTACTGTGGAGTCCCAAGGGAGGTACTGATTTTTTCCGGCCCAAAGATCAGACACTTTTTAACACACCTCGTACATATATATTGTACTTGCTATTCTGGCATTTATTCATTCATTCATTCAGGGCTTAAGATACAACAGTGAATAAACTGACAGAAGCCGACAACTTAGCCTCACTGTAAGCTAGGACAAGGTCTTTTTCAGAATAGACACAGAAGAAGAAATTCTTTCATCCAATCACATTTTTACTTCAATATGAAGCATAAGCCACCACTGCAGCTGGCTCCATGTAATCTTGCAGCTTTACACTCAAATGTGAAGGATAGGTTTTAACTGTATCTGGTTCCTTTTACAGGAAGCCTGTATCCGAACATTGGCTGACTATAATGGGCAATATATTTTTACATGATGATGTTGCCAGCCGATCCATGAGGTCTAATAAATATCTTACAAAATTCAAGTGTGGAGTTAAACTCAGTTTGAGAAACACTGCTAAGAACAGATGTCTGTAGCGAATGTCAGCCTAAGCATAATAACACACAAACAGGTGCCTGAGGGAAGAAACTAAATACTGGTCATCATCACAGAGAAAAAGAATGTTATAATCACTCAGAAGACATCTGCTCTAGACAACAGAGAACAAATTCAAGTAATAGGCAATGTGAAATAGAAAACCCCGACGTCCCAGGTGACAGATGCATCTTGCTTCATCAAAGTTAGACAATTCTAGCAACTACAGATCTCAAACTTGATTACGGCGAGGTACATTCAGGTCCGGGTATGATTCCAGACTGCTTATTTCTTTATATTCTATTTAAATTGTTTGGTGCTTGTTTTCCTAGGGCTTATATTATATATGTCTTTGGTATCAATGTGATCAATGTGATTGCTTCCTTTAGAAATTGACTGGCTTAAGGGGTCACCAATAAAAGTGGCTCATGGAAGAGAGTGAATGGAGGGATATGTAAAGAGGTCAACTGCGGATAGGGAGGAAGAAATGGGGTGTCATTTCGGTTGAAAATGTGAAAGTGGACTTCCACATGGCAACTCTTTACTTACAAATCTATCAACATATCCCAGAAACAATCAGATCTGACATCAGATTCAATAAACAATTAATCAAAGGTTATCATTGATACAATTATGCTTCCATTATTACATTTCTAAAACTTAGAAAACCTACTATATTAATTGGCATAGTTTTTGTGCATATTAAAATGTGTACATGGCTAGTGTTTTGCTTACTGCAAGGTATTAAGTTAAAACTGTATCAATTGTACTCAACACTGAGCTGGGACTTGTAATGTACAATATTTAGTAAGTTGTGTCTCACATAACTAAATTGAGTTATCTGTATACAAATGATGTATTGTATAGAACTAAACTAAGGTAGGTGATTATAACATTTCAGTTTATATGTTTGATGAAGGCCACATGGAGTGGATGTCCACAAGGTGGAAGGGGTCAATCAGAAGTGGACACAGGTGGGCATAAGAAATAGTAAACAAAATACCAGTACACTAACACAGCGAGTTATGTTACGTGCGTCTTTCGCAACTTTAATTACGTAAATCACTCAAGTGAACATTCTGAGAACTACAATGGATTCTAACACAGAGCAGTTAGAGAATGTTGGCCCCTGTATCTATTCTGATATGACTAGTTACAAGGTCATCTACGACGACAAGAACCATGTGATCAAACGATCTACTCTAGACATGTTTGTGAGATGACAACTCAAATGACCTCGACTACCCTCAGGCTTTAACATCGTAGAAGTTGCCCCAGAACAGCATTCCTCTCCACCACCATCCCCAATGCCAGCTCTCCCCCCACAGAGACAACTCATCCGGGTGTGCTGCTGGCGTAAATACCAGCAGAGACAAATATTTTAACTTAACGCCTTTATACTGTTTTAGAAGACTGCAGAGTCTGTATACAACCAATTTCTTCGAGATTATTGTTAAGCGATGTGCGAGACCACCTTAATAGACTTTAACACTAGAGCAAAGTAGACCTGCAGCCTGTTAGGCACCATCTATGCCGCTCTTAACAAACCACCTAACCATTGCTGGTGTTATGTCATGTCACAGTTAGTTACCTCTTACAACATGTCCTCTGTGGGGCAGTGGTGCTATTCTTGCCTTTGTCATATACAAAGACCCCGGCGGACCACTTGTTTTATCACAAGATGTTTTTTTTTGTATGTGAACAGCGAATACTACTACGTGTGTTTATATTCCTTTATATACTGTTCATGCTTTTCAAATGTATATCAAAGTAAACACTGCCACATGGTGTCTCTCTTATTAACTGTATGAAAAGATCAAGTTTTATTTTGTTATCTTGTGTAATATTGCAGTTTCCTGTGAAGTTACACTTAAGAAATCTACAAATTCGACTAACACAAAGTGCGTGTTACATAACGGACTCAAATATGTAACCATTGCGTAAGTCAGAGTGTTACTGCATTTTGTGAACGTCTCTTATGGATATCCACCTAGCTCCCACTGTCTCAATCTGAAATAATACGTTGGTATTATAACTCTTGGAATAATTCACATTTCTGATTTGTGGTACAGTAAATTGATGACATGGTATTCAATAAAAAGATAGTCTGGATCTATTTTGTGCAGTTTGAGAATAAAAGTATGAAGAAAATGTTCATGGAATGAAATCGTTAGCTTGTGACATGATGGCAAATGACAAGGCACTTCTGGCAAGCTATAGCACTCAAACCCACATCATTCAGGAAATATGTACAGGAAATAAAGCAATAAAATAATACCATGAACAGAAACAAGGAATCCACAAGGGGACAAACAAACATTACATTGGTTTAAACAAATATTTTTTTCTCCTACTTCTGTTGGTCAGCCTGAGCGGATTTTAAGGACTGCAGAATAATTAATGTCGCCTGAATAGAAAGCAAATGTAAGTCATACCAGGGTTTTTCTTCTTCTTCTTCGTTCTCAATCTCCCGCTGCCAAGTTCTGAAAAGGGCTTTGCAAATAACAGGGTGTTGTCTGGAGAACAGAATGCATTGTGTCGTAGTTTACAGATTGACTGCTATATTTCCACCGTTCGGTCCGACACATCCGACTTCCACAGGAATGACCAGGGTTTGAATCTGTGTCTTCTGACTAAAGCCTGTGGTATTAGTTGTAAATTAGCACAATTCAAAGTCTGTTAATATACTTAAATGTTGTTCCTCTACCAACACTGTTACCACAACCACAACAATGATGATGATGTAAGAATAGCTGGCTGATAGTTGAACATGTACAACTCAAGTTGAAGGCCAGACCATATCTAACGGTCAAACACATGCATCGATCACTATATTATGTCTACAGGCATAGACTTCCACTTGCAGGGGATTCAAACAACTAGTGGCTCCCTCCCCATCCATTTGTGATTGAGTAAATCTTCCCATCCCACTTGGACTTTTAGTAGACTGTCCAGTACCGTCATGAATTTTAGTAAACTGTCCAGTACCCTCATGGCATTTAGTAAACTATCCAGTACCCTCATGGCATTTAGTAAACTGTCCAGTACCCTCATGGCTTTTAGTAAACTGTCCAGTACCCTCATGGCATTTAGTAAACTATCCAGTACCCTCATGGCTTTTAGTAAACTGTCCAGTACCCTCATGGCATTTAGTAAACTATCCAGTACCCTCATGGCTTTTAGTAAACTGTCCAGCACCCTCATGGCTTTTATTAAACTGTCCAGTACCCTCATGGCTTTTAGTAAACTGTCCAGTACCATCATGGCTTTTAGTAAACTGTCCAGCACCCTCATGGCTTTTAGTAAACTGTCCAGTATCATCATGGCTTTTAGTAGACTTTCCCATACCAACTTGACTTTTAGCAAACTTTCCTGTACCTGAGTAGATCTTCCCATGCCGCCCCCCCCCCCCTTGTGCCCCAAGTTAGGACCTCCTCATTTATATGGCAGTCTGTACAATCTCCTTTAAGTTGTAGAGTATAGTCAACACCAGCGACACACTAGCTCTCCACCCACAATAATGGGGGCCTAGTGACCATTAACCTCTGAGTAAACGTGTTTATACAAAGAATCAATCAAAATAAAAACTGTTCAACTAACCTGACAATCATCAAACAAGGTAACGATGACCTCACAAGTTTGTCCTCAAGCTTTGTAATATCACGTTAAATATGAGATCTCACATACACACACCCACACAAACCATAGAGATGTACCCACAGTGTTTGCTACTATTATGTACAAAGACTCCTGATGGAGCACTCTTCTAAGCATCATAAAAACATGATAATATAAAGTCTTCAAATAGTTTAACATGTGGGACTTAAACATTTGTCAAAAGAAACCCGTTAAAAAATGGATGGATCTCTATACAATAAAATCAACGTTTTTAATTGAGTAAAAGTCTATTTCAGGGAAAAGTGTTTTTTTTTTTAACACTGCATAAAAGTTGAAACCTGGATAACGACGACTATATGTTGAATTGGTCGCGTCACCAACAAGACTATCTGCTGTTGAAAGGAGCTTACCTATGTCAAAACAGAACAACAACAATTCATTAAGTCAGCAGCAGGCAGGCATACAGAAGTCAGAAAGTGTTCAGTGAGTTTTGTCTGAGGGGGAAAGAGGAGACTGATCTAAGATGGGGCAAAGATGAGACTGATCTAAGATGGGGCAAAGAGGAGACTGATCTAAGACGGGGCAAACATGAGACTGATCTAAAATGGGGCAAAGAGGAGACTGATCTAAGATGGGGCAAAGAGTAGACTGAGCTAAGATGGGGCAAAGAGGAGACTGATCTAAGATGGGGCAAAGATGAGACTGAGCTAAGATGGGGCAAAGAGGAGACTGATCTAAGATGGGGCAAAGAGGAGACTGATCTAAGATGGGGCAAAGAGGAGACTGATCTAAGATGGGGCAAAGAGGAGTGGCATTCAGTCATCCATTTTTTTTATAGCCCCGAATGAAGATTCAGTAACGTGACACATCCCTGTCCCTCAAGCAAGTGGACAAGTGGAATAGGAAGTTCCGAAACAGCATCATTTCTGTGACACATTAGTCTCAACTGGTTCAGGCACAAGAGTTGCTCGCAGCTATTGAATACAATGTGATGAAAAATCAGTCATACTTCTGGCTGGTTCCAAATGTATTGGTATCATCTTTCCCTTGGAGCAAACAAGGCAGACCGAGAGAGGGACCACACTGCATGGCCAACACATGGTCTCTATATTTCTGCCTGGGCTTTGTGCTAAAAGCACAATTACTACCGTCTGACAAGACGAAAAGAGCCAATGATGACTTCAGGACATCAGTCAAGGTTCAGCATACCACATCATCCACAATGTGCTCAAGGTCCGTAAAGTGTCTGCAAGGCAGGTGCCATGGCAGCTGACTTAAGAATAAAAACGACATGCCTAGACACCCGTCAAAAGACTTAATTACTAGAGGAATTCATACATTTTGTAGACCCTGGGTGATTTGTATCGAACTCAATGGAAACTATGTGGACAAATGATGTTGCTGCGTACCTTTACTTAAATTTTGAAGAAAAAAACACAATTTCAGGTTTTAATTTGAAGGCTCTCACAGCCAACTGACAATGAAATATAAACAATAAGAAGAGATACCATTCCAATAGACAAGAGGAGGGACGTGCATGGGCATTATGAATTCTGTCCAGGTCGGTAATGTTAGGATAGAAAATTTTCACAAATAATCAAACACTCAAAATAAATTACAACAAAACTGAGATGCCATCAGGGTGGGGTTAAAAGTAAAGATCCCATTACACGCCATATGGCATATTGGGAATATGGTTTTAGGCCCATATTGTCTTGGTCAAACACTAGGAGGTGATGAGGCCACCTTTACTTCCCAGATTGTTCTGGTACCCATTTATTTAGGCCGGGTCAACCCCAGGAACTATTTTACATGCTGAAAAAAATCCTGCACCAACCAGTGACTGAACCCAGATTACTCGCCTGGGATGCCAGTGCTCTAATCGCTGCGCTACCTCGACTCGCCAGTGGGGGGTACATGAATAAAATAAAGATTTTAAAAACCCAGTCTGTGATATGTTAGATGTCCAAAATTATAATGTTATTCGAAGATACTCGTGCCTCAAAGATACTTGTGCTGAGTTAAATCTTGATGTTTCTTTTGTAGCGGGTTCCAGCAGTTTTTTTTATATATCCTGAGACGTACTTGAGAAGGGGGCTCAGTGGTCTCACGGTAAAGTGTCCGCCTCGGGTTCAAATCACGGTGGAGACAAAGATTGTTTTCCTGACCTCTTGGTGATGAGATCGGCTCCCGTGTTCATTGTTGAGCACGTTAAAAATCTCTTGGCAGTTAGAAATTGAAAAGAGTAGACTTAATAGCCTCTGCCCGGACAAAATTTTAAAATTCTAGTTAAAAATCTACCCAAATTATTGGAATCTTCCCCCAGGTCTAGAAAGCTGCAGGAAATTTTAAAATATTTACTACATATAGCCAAAGCTAAACAGAACATCTGCAATGTAGGATGAAATACGTAACAAGAAAACAGTAGCACATCAAAGCTATTAGGAACATGTCATAAGTTGAGCTGTCGCTAGCATGGAACAAGTCATTCATACATCTGGATACACACACTCACATAAGCTGGATTTCATTGGACATGAGATAAACCATTCATATTCAGGAGTCAGATACATTGACAGTCCCAGAGAATCATACCTCGATACTGGCTCC
The DNA here is from genome assembly GCA_036924085.1 of Ariolimax columbianus. Classification (NCBI taxonomy): domain Eukaryota; kingdom Metazoa; phylum Mollusca; class Gastropoda; order Stylommatophora; family Arionidae; genus Ariolimax; species Ariolimax columbianus. The sequence goes on along the minus strand of JAVGWX010000004.1, from coordinate 88,543,148 downwards.
ACAACAGCACACGTCAGACTGTTTATGTAAACACTTACAGCCCTCCCTCGACAGCACACACGTCAGACTGTTTATGTAAACACTTAGACACCTCCACAACAGCACACACGTCAGACTGTTTATAATCACATATAAACACATTTATTCGTATTATATGTGCATCCATGTTTCCGCTAGGACCAACAAGCTGTGACTTGGTTTACAACAAGATATGATAACAAAATTAACTAGACATGTACATTTAACAAACAGTAGACTTCCGAGTAACCATAGCAACTGGTTCCAGGTGAAGTGTTGTTTAGGTAAATAAATCAATAAGTGATTATCAACTTGACATGTTGAAAGCTTAATTCATCCCAGGAGTAATAAGAGCACAGAAACTTGACATTACAAGTATTGTTTGCAAAGAAATCAACATAAAATCATCAAGATTACACTATCTAAGCTTTACAACTTATGTAAGCACAGATTACACAAGTTTTTGTTGCAGTTTCACACAAGTTCTTCTATGTACAATACCAGCAGGATTCAAAGTTCATGTCACTGGGAGATGGCTCTCATAAATGTTTGAATGACTCTACGAAGGTCTAAGAGTTGTAAAATATATTTGCTGATTGGTTGGGAACTGAATGCCTTGCACTTGTCAAGAGCATCAATGATTGACTGCGGGCCAGAGCTCACTTCTAGATACTGCAATTTATCAAAATGGCGCCAGCGCGTTCTCGTTAACGTATCGTTGTGCGAGATGAGATCATAAAGAAAAATAGTGCATTCCAGTGAGGTAAATCGTTAAACAAAGATAATGATAATATATTGGATTAATGAAAAAACTTTGACCTACATTCATTGCAGCATCTATCAGTATTAGTAAAACACTGACCAAATCGAAGGGTACACTGAAATAATACAACACTGACATAATTAGAAAATGACTTAATTGAAAGTACACTGAAATATCCCAACCATGAATTAAATAGAGGATACACACACTAGAAAACTCTGAATTAATAGAGAATACACAAGCTAGAAAACCCTAAATTAATAGAGGATACACAAACTAGAAAACCCTAAATTAATAGAAGATACACAAACTAGAAAACCCTGAATTAATAGAGGGTACACAAACTAGAAAACCCTGAATTAATAGGATACACAAACTAGAAAACCCTGAATAAAGGGTGCACAAACTAGAAAACTGAATTAATAGGATGTACAAACTAGAAAATCCTTACCTGTATTTACTATGGATAAATCAGCATTAGTCAAACTCTGAACTAATTAGAAAATAAGTTGCAGGTAACAACCTTGGCCTAATTAAGAGATTCACTGGAGATAAAGTCATGACCTAATTACAAGACACACTGAAGGTAACACAATTGTGACCTAATTACAAGATACACTGAAGGTAACACCACCAATACCTAATCACAAGATACACTAGATAACACACAAATATGACCTAATTACTAAATAAACTGGAGGTAACACAACCTTGACCTTTATACAAGAAAATGCAACAAAAGTAATACACCATTGGCTGAAACTACCAGACATGTCATGAAACAGTGTGATACGGTTTACTGTTAGATATGTCATCAACTGCTACAGATAACACCTAATGTCCACAGTTTGAGCCCACACTTCCATTAGCGTACATCCAGATAATATTGTATACATGTTTTTTTTCTCCCCCTAATAAGTTTTCTTATTGTGACGGGTAGTGAAAACAAAACCTTAATATGGCAACGAAACCAGTGGAGGATCAGATAAAACAGATGACACCACTGGTGTCAAATGAAACCATTAGAGGGCCAAATAAAACAGATGACACCACTGGTGTCAAATTAAACCATTAGAGGGCCAAATAAAACATGACACCACTAGTGTCAAATTAAACCATTAGAGGGCCAAATAAAACAGATGACACCACTGGTGTCAAATTAAACCATTAGAGGGCCAAATAAAACAGATGACACCACTGGTGTCAAATTAAACCATTAGAGGGCCAAATAAAACAGATGACACCACTGGTGTCAAATTAAACCATTAGAGGGCCAAATAAAACAGATGACACCACTGGTGTCAAATTAAATCATTAGAGGACCAGATAAAACCATTAGAGAATTAGATGAAACAAGTGGAGGGCTAAATTAAACCATTAGAGGACCATATGATGCCATTGGAGGACCAGATGAAACCATTGGTGGTCCAGATTAAACCATTGGTGGTCCAGTTGATGCCATTTGCGACCAGATGAAACCACTGGAGGACCAGATGAAATCATTAGAGGACCAGATGAAACCATTAGAGGGCCACATGAAACCATTTGATGACCACATGAAACCATTAGAGGACCACATGAAACCATTAGAGGGCAACATAAAACCAATGGAGGGTCACATGAAACCATCAGAGGGCCACATGAAACCATTTGATGACCACATGAAACCATTAGAGGACCACATGAAACCATTAGAGGGCCACATGAAACCAATGGAGGACCAGATGAAACCACCGGAGGACCAAATGAAACCATTAGTGGTCCAGATGAAACTACTGGAAGGCCACAATCACATCTGCGGGCTATAGGCTGGATATCCCATGATTAACACCACACCCATACAAATCATATACAGGTGTGTACTTTTTCATGTGAAGTTTGTGTCTCGCCTCAAACACTGGTTTATACAGACATTGAGTGCAAGATGTCATATGGTACAAATTGACATGTAAGTGATGTAATTTATACTACCAGATATGTTAAATCAGATGTCATGGTATAGTGGCATTTGCTTTGATATAGGTTCATCCTACTAAATATGTCAGAAAATATGTCCAGATTTGTCAGAATTTATGTCATGGCATAGTGTCATATACTGTTATATAGCTTCAGCTACAAGAGACAGGGTGGCTAAATAAAAACCAACATAAAAATCATAAACAAAATAGATAACTTCATTATATTATGAATGTAAAAATTGTGAAACTCTGGCATAATGTTGATCAAATAATGATAAAATTATAATATAATATAATCCAACAATAACACTGTTAGGGTATAATTATGTCTTTGTGGGTTGCTCTGTATGTCAAACAATTGTTATGGAATAGTGTCATTTAGGTTCGATATAGCAGCAACAGATACCAGATATGAGACCTTCCGTATGACAGGTGCATGCTCGTAATGAAAGATAGGTTGTTGTTTCTGGCTTTTCACTGAAGCCATTGGCCAAGTGGTTTGGGTATTGATCTTCAGGGGACATGGGCTCAGTGGTTTTTTCCCCCCAATGAGAAGTGAAATAGAAAGCTAGCCTGCACACTGTGTGGTGACTGCATGGATAAGTGGTTTTTATATATCAGCCCCATTAACCTTCTTGTGAGATTCTGGCAATGGGAATACAAACCGTACTTATAGTTACTTTAAATTCTTTCAATGCGATAAGGGTCAGGTCTTCATAAAATTCCATTAAGGCTGAGCAAGCCCCATTGTGATATGCTGTTGAGAGTACAATCCCACCACAGACATCACAAATAACGGGAGGGATATTATGGATGGTACAGGCAGAGAGAGAGAACAAATGGAAAGGTGAATACAGCTAAGGTGATAGGGGAAAAGAATAAGTCAGCACTGGTGACAGAATGACAGATTATCAGAGTTGTCTAAACCTTAGGCAGTGTATACAGAGGAAAGCTTGAGGTTAACCAGCTAACATATTATAACACTCAGGATAGTGATGTATATATATATATATATATACTGATGGGTCCATGCTACGCAGCGAGATATCTGGTTGGGGCCTCTGTTAGAGTGAGAGGTCAGGTTTTGGCTGAGCAGTATGAGAATGAAGGTGGACGTGGTGACCTCAGCTCCGAGAACTTTTTAGGGGAGTTATCGTTTCCGACTTAGAATCAATACTTCAAAAGGCACACAAGGGATGACTAAGGCATGAGTAGTTGGTAGCTGTAGTGGCTTCGAACCTACAGGGGCTGGTGTGGATCTACTGTCCTGGTCAGGCTAGGGTACAGAAGGGATGACTAAGACATGAGTAGTTGGTAGCTGTAGTGGCTTCGAACCTACAGGGGCAGGGTGTGGATCTACTGTCCTGGTCATTCTGAGGTTCAGGGCAATGGAAGAGCTGGCATACCTACTTCCCAAGCACGGGCACATTAGATATAGATAGGAGTGACATTCTGAAGTCTATCAATGACCACTTTTTGGATGACGGCACCACAATATATGCATCATCAATTCAGAGACCGAATAGTTTTGAAACCAAAGGCCGAGCGGAGTTTGTTCGACCAACAAGCTACAGGAACCACCAGTATCCACACTCTTTGTCGTATGGCTAGGGAAATTGAACACCTATGAGTATGCCCAGAATGCGGAGAAGTAAACTCTTATGAACAAAATATACAGAGGAGGTACTAAACTATTGGAACATTTTTTTAACAAGTATGTAGACTCGCGGTGGCGTCACAGTTGTCGAATAGAACGTGTCATGGAATGCTGAACATATGATAGCAGACAGGATATGTCCATGTATGGCATTTTGAGATCAATCAATGACGGCCTCCTGTATGCTGACATTGTAATCGATGGACTGTTAATCTACAGACTGGGGCTTTACAATGAATCATGAGCCAGGCAGGGAAGGACGCTTGACAAGAGTATGTACAATGAGCGGGTTACTGGAACCATCCGTATCCACACTATTCATCATTTGATGAGTGAGACTGAACACCTATGGGTTTGCCTGGAGCACAGTGATGTAAATTCTTAACAAAACAAGGTTGGAACTCAAAAAATAAGAAATACAGGGCAACTAGACCACACAGAGTCTGGGAATAAAACACAATGTAAATGGCAACCTAAGAGGGTTGTGGGTTGAGCTGGCAACCTAAGAGGGTTGTGGGTTGAGCTGCCAACCTAAGAGGGCTGTGGGTTGAGCTGGCAACCTAAAAGGGTTGTGGGTTGACCTGGCAACCTAAAAGGGTTTTCGGTTGAGCTGGCAACCTAAAAGTGTTGTGCATTGAGCTGGCAACCTAAAAGGGTTGTGGGTTGAGCTGGCATCTTGTAGATATTTTGTTACAGAAACAACAACCCATAAACATAAGTGCTTAGTTGCAGGGTCCCTGAATGAAGACAGACAGCAGTAGTAACTCTAAGTTCCTCAAGAAACTCAAAAGAGAACACACTGTAAAACTAAGATCCCTTTCTATGCGAGCCAACCTGTTAAGATTGCATGCCTATATGTTTGTTCTCAAAGTAATGTTTTTAAATAAAACCAAGCATTTTATCAGTACAATTCTACTGTTATAAATAGAAAGCGGATAAAAGTACAAAATTGAACCTCTTACACAACTAACACCTTCACAAAAGAAGATCTCCATTTTCCTAACAATTTGTAATACTAAAAGAGAAATCAGACAAGTCAAACCAGGGCAGTTAGTAGTAGAAGAAAAAAACCGAATATGATAATTATCTCCCATTTGTATTTAATGAACTATCTCGGACATTAACTTTTTCAGTTCCAACAGCGTGAGATTACGACGAATTGACTCTGTTCCACTGGCGCTGCACGCCACCAGTATTAGGGTCATCGCTTTATCATATATAAACTACCGAATTAATGACATAGAAACGGCTGAACATATTGCTCTTTTGATTGTAGAGAGTTCCAACTTCCATCATGTACGGTTAAATGAAGAAAATGGTAATTGGGAAATTTGTTTTGGATTTTGAAAAGGATTTCTTCTGTTTTCGCTTGGATTTGAAGATTCCCCCATTGTTGAGATTGAAAGAGTTAAGTTTCTGCAACGAATTTTTCTGAGATAAATAAATCTATTTAGTTGGTTTATGTAAACAAAATAATTATGTTTATAGTTAAAGTGACAGAAACAGCAATTTCTGAAAACATTGATATTAGTACTAGTACATTTTTCAGCAAATTTTTTTTTTTCTAAGCAAGGGACTCCGCTAGCAGGTGAGTCTATATGTTTGTGCTATTTTTCACCACTATCACCTCCATCTTCTTATATCTCAGAAACTAAAATACACACAATAACAAGTTCTTTATTAATATATGTCTCTGGACATTCTTAATAGAAATATTTTTTTTTTTTTTCCAAGTGTTTGCCTCCCTAGTTTCTACTGGCGGAGTCACTCACACCTATTCCACCCCAGACCGTAGTCAATTGGGTGATATTTAAATGCATAAACCAGTGCTTGGATGTATGTGTGCATCTGTATGTATCTATGCTAGATTTGTGCGTTCTCAGAAGTTGTGCAAGAGTGTGATTGTAGGACAGAGTCAAATGAAATAGAGTGAGGTAAGAAGAGAGAGGAAGCCAGGAGAAAAAAAAAAATATATATATAATAAATATTTAAAAAAAGATTAGAGGTTCTCAAAATCAACAACCACGTCAGGGCATGACGTGCTGAAAAATAAATAGGATGCAGGAAATTGACGTCATTTTTTAAATCTGGTATGGTAAAGGTTAAGTATCAATTATCTCCAAAATGAATATAATTAATTATCACCCACATTAATTATCTCCAAAATGGAGTAAAATATCTCCTGCGTGGTTGGAACTGCTTATCTCCCATGTGAATAAAATCAAGTATGTCTAATATGATTTGAACAAATTGATCATCTACAGAAAGCAGAATACATTTCAAGACAAAATAATAAAATGGTTCGAACATCTCATGAAAATGCAACCAGATCAACTACCACTGCACAGTTATATAACACAAGACAATCTGGCAACATGGCACGGGAAAGACAAGTGTGGCAGATGGATAGATGGACATAAAGAAATCTCACAACATGGGCGTAAACAGCACGGACTGAAGCAACACACATGACCCAAGACAGGCAAGTTAAAACTTCCAGGGATAATCAACTGCACAAGTGGATGGACAAATAAGTACAGCAGTGCCCCGCTATACGAACACCCGTTTTACGAACACCTGCTCATACAAACATCTTCAATTATAACCAGAACCCTTGCATACGAACATAAGGTTGCACTTACAAACTTTTAAATTTACCTGTCAATCCGTTTCAAAACTGACTGCATGCAATGTTTTCGTTCAATTTGATTTAGGCAGTAGTGTACAACACAGCACTTTGACATTGTTCATCTGTTATATTTCTGTTCATAGTATTCGTGATGAATCCGAAGTATGGTAATAACGCTAAAAGAGTTTGTAAGCCTTTTAGTTTGAAGAAAAGCACAAACTAAGCAAACTTAGTGACCAAGGCATGGGCTATCAGTGAAATAGGCAGAAACCTAGGCCTACCGAAATCAAAAGTTTGTACAATTCTTAAAGTTAAAGGCAAATTGGGTTTATTTATTGTTATTTGTGTTTATTCTTGATTATTTCGCATTTGCACACATTTACAAGTTGATATATTATGCACTATTCACTTTTTGACGCCCAAAATGTATTTGCAAGTTTTTTTAAAAGTTTAATTCCGCTTTACAATGAAATTTGCTTTGCGGACATGTTCTGGTCCCTATCTGTTCGTATAAGTGAGATGCTACTATCAAGTATCTTCCATACAAATGTAACCAAACCCCACATGAAGTTCTGGAAGTTTCAAGCTCATATAGGCGTAACATCTCTCACAATGACATACTCCCCGCAACCAGACCTGCACTCCAGAGATATAATCTACTTTCCTGTGACGGAGAACTATCAAACTTCTCAATCAACACTAACATACACTTAAAGCTGTAATTTGATATGACAACAAAGGAGATCCATTGAATTTATTTCCCCGTCACACACTGACACCGAGCAGTCACTCCAGGCACGTATATATCTGATGAATAACTTCCAAGAATGAGAGCCTGGAATGACTTACAGCCCAATGAGAGAATCTCCCACTGACTCTTGACTTGTTCTCCTCTCATTTATTCAACAGGTCCCCCGTCTCGTTATATCTGTGACACTGACTCAACTCTGGCATAGCTCTTTGTAACAAGTTCAGCAGCATCCACTACTACAGCGCAAACTCCTTCAACAAGAACATCATTAAGGCACTCAGCAAGCCTGAAGCTGGAAGTGTAATGACCCAGGCAAGGATAATATTCCTGAACAGCGACCAGTCCACATTGTCGTTAGACCGTACGCGGCCCACGAAGACGATTGAGCCGACCTTGCAATGTGTGGTCGAGATTGGAATCCCAGCATACGAAGCAATAAGAACAGTGACAGCTGCTCCCAGCTCAATACAGAAACCACTGCAGAAGCAAAACAAAAGTGTGAACAATAAATACAGTGGTTTAACTCAAGTATTCAAATAGAATATTATTTCTTCTGCGTTCGTTCTCAATCTCCTGCTACCAAGCGGCTTCACAAGTAGCAGGTTGTTGTCTGGAGAACGGAATGCGTTGTGTCGCTAGTTTACAGCTTGACTGTGATATTCGCATCTTTCGCTCCGACACATCCGTCTTCAGCAGCGAATATAACTTAATTTAGTCGATCCTCTTCTACCATGTAGTGGAGAGGTCTTCTATTATTGTTCTTGTCGCTTATACTCTCTACAGGATGGGCATATCCTGCCCCATGCCCAATCTACTTTAGTCTGACAACTTAGTCTACCATAGGGTGTAGAGGTCTATTAAATTCTTTTTGTGCATAGCTATACAGGATGGGGGTATCCTGCCCCATGCCCAATCTACTTTAGTCTGACTTAACTTAGTCTACCATAGGGTGTAGAGGTCTATTAAATTCTTTTTGTGCATAGCTATACAGGATGGGGGTATCCTGCCCCATGGCCAATCTACCTTAGTCTGACTTACAACATGCCTGGCAGGTTACAGTGTTACTATCTTATTGCCCCTTCAATACCATGGTAACCATCAGGTGTAAATAGAGCAAAAGGCTGAAGAAGAACAAAAAAAGGTTTAAAAGCATTTTTACATGGGGAAAACTAACAGGAGGTTACTGACAATTGAACTATGTTAGGGATCAAGACGCTGAGCAGCGCATAAACTGCAGCGGTCAACGACCCATAGATGACTGCTAGCGTCAGGGACAGCGAACCAGAGCTGCCAAGACCCTTCTACACCTCCACGCGGTGATCCTGGATAACAAGCTGCAACAGAGCAAACTGGCTAAGGAGAAGGGATCGAAGAGGGAGGGCAACCCAGTACTCAAAAATGCTTGCTGAAGTCCGATGTGTTGGACCAAAAGGTGCAAATATGGCAGTCAAGCTGTAAACCACGACACAACGCACTCCGTTCTCTGGACTACATTCCGCTACTTGCAAAGCTTTTATCAGGGCTCAGTAGTGGGAGATTGAGAGCGAACAATGACGAAGATGAACTATGGTATGCCTTATCTTCTTTGTCGTTCGTTCTGTCAGTTTACAGTGAGGCTGTGATATGAGACATACGGCTCCATACATCCTGTTTCAACTCTGCACATTTTTTAGACATTTTTCTATCCCTATTTTCTCAGCCAAGCTGCATGGGTGCAGCCTGGTTTCACGGCTGCCACTTGGGGGTAGTATAGAGTCCTGAACAGTTGTGACTGCTTGCAGTAAAGTAAAGTAAAGTATCCCTTAGCATTTCTGCCGTAGGGGTTTGAGGTGTTAGCGATCTCACATTTCAAAGGCTCGGCTATATCAGGGCGGTAGCCATCTCCTCTCCCTCGCCGCTTTTACTTCCCGGACTGAAACGATACCCATTTTAGGCTGAGTCGACGCGGGAGCCATTGCGGTCTGAGAAAAACATTACCGCCTCAACTGGGGAATGAACCCAGGACCCCTTAGATGCGAAGCCAGCGCACTAACCACTGCGCTACGCAGCTCCCATGCTTGCAGACAGACATAAAAAGTCAGCTATGAGTCACTGACTTGTTCATTGTGTCTTCAGTCATATGCAGCCAACAAACTTATAAATTTATCAGTATAAACCACAACACAGGGCCACAGTAGGCGTAAATTAACCAATTTTTTACCATTTGGTTCATAACAATGCATAAAATCAACATTGTAGTGCAGTTTTTCAATCTTTATTGCATTAATGACAAACTTTTTGGACAGAAAAAAAATTTAAGTTTTATAGAAAAAGCAGAGAAAACAGACTGCGTGCTCTCTGCATTGGGCTCAACATATGGTATTAGGAATTTTGATCTAAAAATAAACCACTTTTGTTTATTTGACCGTTTCATGCAGCGGTACTCAGCTATTATTTTTTAATTATTTTTTTTTATTCATGACTGAACAAGCACGGAGACCGTAGAAATAAACATTTTTTTATACTGACTATGTCGCGTCCATCAGCACAGGTTTCTAGCTGGTTAATAAATAATTGTATGTTAGATTACAAATGGATTTGAAACGATTTATCTTCTTATTACGCGGATTGGAGACCGCCCATTTTTTTTAGAAAGGTGAACTAGGTTGTTGTAAAAGATCTTTATGAGGTAAATCTGTTTATTTGGATGTAATAAATACGTTTGAAGTGGAAACTAACAGTTATGCTGATATTATAAACACAGTATTGATACTTTGTTGTGATTTTAATGGATTTATAGAGGAGTGACTGTCTGTATCGGTGAGTCCAAATTGTTTTCACAAATTTTCATCTTCATCTTCTTGTATCTCAGAAACTAACACACACACAACAAAAACAATAACACCAACAAGTTATTTATTCATACACACAACAAAATCATATTTATTGGCCAACAAAAAAGTCACAGGCTGGCTAACCATGGTAAAATATGAAGTTTTGAAAAATTATGAAAACTTGGTGCGGCGGCTGAGGTTAAAGTACGAAGCTATGCTGAAATGAAGAGAGCTGCAGAGGATAGAGTCAAATGGAGAGACAGGCTCAGACCTTAAAACCAGTCTTAAGACTTACCAAGCAGAGGATCGTGATAATGATGAAAGACCTACAAATCTACCTTGTGGACAGACAAGCTAGCCAACCCGTACAGGAAGAAGACCAAATCTCACCTTGATGGGGTAATCTTGGACAAATCTTCTCCCATAGTTTTGATGACCCTACGGCCAAGAATACACAGGCCTATACTGATGCCAATTCCTCCATATATTAAAATCCAGAAGGGTGTGGGTGCCTTCTGAGCGACGTTGCCTTCACTACTGATAACCCAGACTGCCACTAGAGGGCCAATAGCATTGCTGTGGAACAAAACAAAAGATAAGCAAATCAGAACAAATAATATAGACATGCTGTTGTTGCTTGATGCTACTGGTGCTGAGTTGGGTTTTTGGGGTTTTGTTGCATTGCACTATGTTTTTATTTTGCCTGTCGGCCCAGTGCATCTGACTTCGGGATGCATTTTATGTAAGGGGCTGCTTCCTCCTGCATTTTCTAAGGCTTTGCTTCTCTGGGGTAACGGTCGTGCTGTGATGGCGAGTGAATCCAGAACCTTCAGGTTGTCATGTCACTTAACCACTAGCCCCCGTCTTCACCCTGGTGCTGAGTTAACTCTTTTTTTTTCTTCCTCATGGGTGCTTACAAAAGACAAACTGTCTGCTCTTCCTCTGCTGTTGTTGTTGGAAGTCAATACTTTTGAGTTAATTTAACTATTGACATTTCTTTAGTAGCTGGTTACAGTTGCTCTTCTTAGATCACAATTGGCATTTGGAAGGTGGACCATGGTCCTCCTGGCTGTAGTGCAATGTAAGACTACTCAGTAAACTCACCTCTATAGGTGACGGATTACCCAGTCTGTGGCTATACTAAATAAAAGTAGGGACATAATGCAGCCTTGCTTTACTCTTATTTCTATATGGAACAATACCGATTTACAAACACAGAATTGGGCATCAGTGTTTAACAGGAGCCTACACAAATGAAAACCGTTAGAGAACTGCAGTCAAAGGAGGATAACCACAATCCTATAAGCTGAAGAATTTAACAGCTTCATTGACCATTTATATATTATCCGTATATATTGATCCTCACCTCGTTGGTCCGACTGCTGTGACAAAGCCTGTTTTCAGGAGCACAAACAGGGATGTTAAGTGAGGTCTTGATCAGTGTTTCAATTTCACCTTACTCTGATTACTATTTGCTCTCTCAATAGACATCTATGGAGATACACAGACGACAGTCCTCTTTGTTACATGGCGTCAGAGCTTGGATTAATACTCTTGATAGTTGACATTTTTTAGCTCAACAAGACAACACCTCACAAACTCAAGACATTTTAAGACTCATTGTACTCATCAAACAAACAAATAGTACCTGACGTCGTTGCCTCCGTGAGCAAAGGAACCAAAGACCGCAGTCAGAACTTGTAGGAATGAGAACAAGGAAGAGGTTTCCGGTTGGTCTGAGATAGCGGCCCGTGTGTGACTTCGCGTTTCCTGGTGTCAGAGAGAGAACAAGACAATATCTTCAATGTTACTGTCACTATGTATAACACACAACATAACATGCATAACTACTTTTTGGGGCATACAGATCATAATAATTAGTTTGCTTAGGCGTCTAAGGCCTATTGTATCGATTGGCCACATCCAAGCCCCCCCCTGCTGTGGCACGGTTCCAGACCTCGCCCAGAGCAGAGGTGGAAGATGTTATCTGTCGAAGCCATTCTGTGCGGTGATGACCTCTTCTGTGTCTTCAGCCAGTCAGGAGAAGTCCTTTGAAGCTGAAGAATCATGTAGACCAGAGTTTCCTGGTCCAGCCGTATCACATGACCGAACAAAGAAACTAGGTGGTGGTTCAGTATTTACGAGATTGGGCGGAGGTTTAGCAGAAACCTCTACGTTGTGGATGTAGTCATGCCAACAGATGGCCAGATTATGCTACTGGTTGCGCATGTGGAAGGCCTCTGGTCTTGATATGTCACGTTTAAGTAACGTCCATCCCGAGGGGTCTGCCGGGGTCTTTGTGTATGACAAGGACAAGAATAGCACCACTGTCTAACAGAGTGCATGTTGTAAGAGGCAACTAACTGTGTCTTCTTCTTCTTCTTCCTCGTTTGTCTTCAGACCTCAACTTAAATGACTCTAACAAAGGCGGCAGTCGACTCAATGCTCTGTACACTTAAGTACAACTTCTCGTGGAAGGACATTGGCTATTGCCAAATGCTGCTACTTTTATTTCTTTTTAAAAAGATAACTGTGTGACATGGCATAACACCAGCCATGGTTTGTTTAGAGCAGCATAGATAGCACCTAACAGGCTGCAGGTCTACTTTGCTCTAGTGTTTGAGTTTATTAACCTTTAGCACGCTTAAAAAATTTTTTGAAAATTTTGCGCATTTTTCAATTTTGCAACTTTCAAAAATTGAAACTGTTCTGTTTGTTGGTCAATAAATATGATTTTCTTGTGTTTAGAGACACAATTGAATAAAGAACTTGTTGATGTTATTGTTGTTGTTGTGTGTTTGTTAGTTTCTGAGATACAAGAAGATGAATGTGAAATTTTTTGAAAAAATTTTAATATTTTGACTTTCCTGGCTAGGCCTAGTCGCTCCGATAGAAATCCATGGAAACCATAACAAAGAATCGATACTGTGTTTACAATATCGACACAACTGTTAGTTTCCAATTCAAGCGTAGTTCTTTCAATTAAACAAATAAAATAAACAGATTTACAAGATAAAGATCTTTCCCAACAACCTACTTCACCTTTCCCCAAAAAGTCGGCCTGCTCCAATCGGCAAAAAAAATTAATAAATCGTTCAAAAGCCATTTGTAATCTAACATACAATACTTTTACCGGCAAAAAGCGTGTGTAGATGGACGTGACGAATCCAGCAGTATAAAAATGGTTATTGGTAGGGTCTCCGTACTTACAGAAAAAATATTTCAAAATTTTTTTCTTTGACAGCGTGACGAGTTTGGCTGACTCAGACGGCCTGCAGTTTAAGCTGCTCAAGCCTAGCCTGCTAAGCAGGAGCTATATCCAGCTCATACCAGAGCTGAGACCTGCACATGGGCATCTACCCCTGTAGAAGTATAGGTCGACTAAGAACTAAGAAGTAATGTCCAGGTGTCGGAGCTGTAAAGTATTACTGGAGCCACACAAGACTGGTAACTGCGGAGCAGGGCAGAGCAACAACTATAACAATTGATGTTGTCTAATAATTGACCTACCTTGCCCCCTTTCCGTCCGTGGGAGTTTGGGGATAGCATTTCATCATCAGCTGGTAATAAATTCGATGTGGCTGTAAGAAAGTGGGTAACACAACATTATGTGCATCACAGCTCATCTCATGTATCAACTTATATCATTATATGTCATAGAAAAGTGCAATCTTCTGTCATATGCTACGTCATTTTCAATCCATGTTTCTGTGGTGTTTCTTTAATACCATTCAGATTTAAATTTTGTTTTGTTAAAACTTTGAACCCTGGCTACCAAGTCTGTCAAATCCAATTCCCCTGTGCTCCTGAGAAAATACACACAAGACAGACATGAGGTCAGTTATTTACTATGACAAAACTATGTGCTTCATTATAATGATTCTATCTCAAATTGACTGACTTGATCATCTCCAATGTTCCTACTTGTTATGCCAGTAGATTGGGGAACATATTGATAGAAGACCATCCTGTATCAAATTTACTTTATACATTACGCATGACTAATACCCAGTTCATGGCTGATACTCTGAGAGACAGGGTCACTTGTGCTTTTCAGAATAATCACTATCTAAATCCAAATGGTCAAATCCTTGATTATACTTTCAACAGATTGTTCTTTTCTCAGCCTTTTACGATGACTATTTTCCAAATTTTAAATGCCTTTCCGTTATGAAATCCAATGCAAAAAAAATTTAATTGTGCTTCGATACGTGCATAGTCATTTTCTTTACTTCCAGAAATGTGTCTACTGTGTTGATGCCACTATATTAGTGCACAAATTCAAGCAGTATTTATTTAAAATATGTCACAAAATGATGGTCCATGTCCCATACTGAAATGTGGATGGCTCAGGAGCAGGATATTTACACACACAAGCACTGATATATGTATGGTTCAGTGGATGGAATATTTACACACTACAAGCACTGATATATGTATGGTTCAGTGGATGGAATATTTACACACTACAAGCACCGATATATGTATGGTTCAAGGGATGGAATATTTACACACTACAAGCACTGATATATGTATGGTTCAAGGGATGGAATATTTACACATACAATCACTGATATATGTATGGTTCAAGGGATGGAATATTTACACACACAAGCACCGATATATGTATGGTTCAAGGGATGGAATATTTACACACACAAGCACCGATATATGTATGGTTCAAGGGATGGAATATTTACACACTACAAACACTGATATATGTATGGTTCAGTGGATGGGATATTTACACACACAAACGCCAATATGTGTGGTTCAAGGGACGGGATATTTTCACACACAAACGCCAATATATGTATGGTTCAGTGGATGGGATATTTACACACACAAACGCCAATATATGTGTGGTTCAAGGGACGGGATATTTTCACACACAAACGCCAATATATGTATGGTTCAGTGGATGGGATATTTACACACAAACGCCAATATGTGTGGTTCAAGGGACAGGATATTTACACACAAACGCCAATATATGTGTGGTTCAAGGGACGGGATATTTACACACAAACGCCAATATATGTGGTTCAAGGGACGGGATATTTACACACACAAACGCCAATATATGTGTGGTTCAAGGGACGGGATATTTACACAAACACCAATATATATGTGGCTTGGTTTCAATTGGTTAAGCTAGTTCATCATCCATTAACGTTTCCAGTACTTTTTCTGTGTATATCAGTCCATTTTATTTTAGACCAGATTCTTTCATCAACTTCAAAGTCCACAGGTGGCTTGCTGAGCGAGACAAGTCTTTTCTGCCAGAGCTTTGTTTGCCAGATTTTCAGGGTGACTCAGTACCACCTTCACTGCCCCATGATATTCTTCTCTGGTGGATTTTTTTCTTAGATCCTTAGTCAGGCACTGGATAAATGGACAAGCCTGGTTGCAGCTTCAACTCTTTAAAGCTTGTACTGGCCCCCGAAAATCTAAAAATGACTGACCGCCCCAAACCAAAATGGAGTTCTGAAACGTGCGTCTGTGTTTTGTGATTTAGTTTGCCTAATTTAATTTTTGTTCAGCTCTACATGATGATTGCGTCCACACATGCACATTTGACGTTTAACTGTATGATTATTTCCAGTAGGGGGATTATAAATCAAGATATGAGATTTGAGTCTAGCCATTTATTGCAACAAAAGTTTGGCTTCAAGACTTTAGAAATGATTTATTAGTTTATCAGTCCAATGATCATGCATCTGGATTACTCATGGATATTCTACATTTGCCTGAAAAAATTGTTCGCCAATTTCTACCTCTGGATTAATGTCGTTTAACGCTTCATACTAATATATCATCTTTATTATGAATACTTCATGTCATAGATAATTAAATTATGTGCCTCACGATGTTTAGATAGTAATTTTCGCTCAATCTGTTCAATAATTAATTATATTATTTTGAATAACACTCTGAGGGACTAAATTCCCACATTTTCACCCGGACTAAAATATAAATAAAATTCCCACATTTTCACCCGGACTAAAATATAAATGAAATTCCCACATTTTCACCCGGACTAAAAGAAAAACATGACTAAAATATAAATGAAATTCCCACATTTTCACACAGACTAACAGAAAAACATAAAATTCCCACATTTTCACCCAGACTAAAATATAAATGAAATTCCCACATTTTCACCCGAACTAAAATATAAATGAAAATACCCACATTTTCATCCCGGACTAAAATATAAATGAAATTCCCACATTTCCACCCGGACTAAAATATAAATGAAATTCCCACATTTTCACCCGGACTAAAAGAAAAACATGAAATTCCCACATTTTCACACAGACTAACAGAAAAACATGAAATTCCCACATTTTCACCCGGACTAAAAGAAAAACATGAAATTCCAACATTTTCATCTGGACTAAAAGACACAAATCTTCCAAATTTGCCTGGACTGGAAGGGGTTATGGGCAGCAATAAACTCCCCCCACTTCACACAGTCTGCTGTCATCCTTCATACTATGCCCAATCTCTGATTCATGGTTTCAACACATATATAAAGCTACACAGTGGTTACTCCCATCTGTATGTATTCTGAAGATAATCACTCGGTCTCGCCGTGAAAGTTGTTGATTTTACCATTCAAGCTTGTTTCTGAAATTGTTTAAAACCTATCAATATTTTAGTTTTTGATGCTACTGCTACGGAAATACTTTCACGGATTCAGAAGTGAACCATGACAAAACATTGCTGCTTACTCATGAGGGCTGTGGTAGAATCAGCGACTTCGACTCCTGTGCTTTCGGTTGTGGATCCATATGAGTGTTTCAGTGGATCCTGATGGATAGAATGTGCAGAGTTGTGAATGTTTTATAAGGTAAATGAAAGAACTAATAATATCCTGGGTTTTATAATTAGGACAGATAGTTCATTAGTGTTAGAGAACTATAATATCCTGGGTTCACAGTCATTTGGACTGATTGTACGAGTCCTGGGTTCACAGTCATTTGGACAAATAGTGCATTAATGTTAGAGAATTATAATATCCTGGGTTCACAGTCATTTGGACAAATAGTACATTGGTGGTAAAGAATTCTAATATCCTGGGTTCACAGTCATTTGGACTGATTGTACGAGTCCTGGGTTCACAGTCATTTGGACAAATAGTACATTGGTGGTAAAGAATTCTAATATCCTGGGTTCACAGTCATTTGGACAAATAGTACATTGGTGGTAAAGAATTCTAATATCCTGGGTTCACAGTCATTTGGACAAATAGTACATTGGTGGTAAAGAATTCTAATATCCTGGGTTCACAGTCATTTGGACTGATTGTACGAGTCCTGGGTTCACAGTCATTTGGACAGATAGTACATTAGTGTTAGAGAACTATATTATCCTGGTTCACAATCATTAAGACAGATAGTGCATTAATGTTAGAGAATTATAATATCCTGGGTTCACAGTCATTTGGACAAATAGTACATTGGTGGTAAAGAACTATAAAATCCTGGGCTGATTGTATGAGTCCTGGGTTCACAGTCATTAGGACAGATGGTACATTAGTGTAGAGAGCAATCTGATCTTACTTTCCCAAGCAAAACCACTAAACTATTTTATATTATACAGTTGACATCACTGCCCCTCAGGCAGACCAATATTCGTGCAGTTTCTTTTAAAAAATAATGAAGGTATTGACATGGATGGTGTCTATAGCTCACTGATTATACACACTCCTCCATTCTCTTGAGGTACCTATCCCTGATGCTTCATGCTTGACTTCAACTGATGGTTTCTGTAGCCATCTGGTTGTACACACTCATGCTTCATCCTCTTAAGGTGCTTATACCTGATGATACATGATCGATTTGATCCTTCTGCAATCCGTGAATTGCTAAATTTATAAATTATTGTGTCAACCTCCAACATACAACAATTGATCGACTTCACAAGGCCCTCTATATGTCAAATGTTGTCAGTATGGGTGCTTACAAAGGACAAACTGTCTGCTTTTCCCCTGCCGTTGTTGTTGGAAGTCAATACTCTTTTGAGTTAATTTCAACTATTGACATTTCTTTGGTAGCAGGTTACAGTGGCTTTACTTACATCCCAAACTATACTAGAGAAGGTGGACATGGGTCCTCCTGCCTGTAGTGCAATGTAAGACTCCTCTGTTGTAAGCTTACCATTATGGGAGATCACTGTCGATCCCCACCTCATTAACCAGACTGCTGCAACACTCAGTTTCCAGGAATGTGACGTGGATGAGAGGTTGGGTTAGTGTTTCCCCTGACCCTAATCTTCGCTGTCCTTCCACTACTATAATTCCCAGCATGACTAGACCAACGCGAGCAACTGCTGGTTTGAGGTCTCATTGTCTGCCATCAACTCTTCCACTACCATAATTCCCAGGACAGTATATCCACACGAGCCCCTGCTGGTTTGAGGTCTCATTGTCTGCCATCAGCTCTTCCACTACCATAATTCCCAGCAAGACCAGGACAGCAGACCCATACGATCCCCTGCAGGTTTGAGGTCTCATTATCTGCCATCAGTTCTAACGCTGCCATGGACCTCAGTATAACCAGGAAAGTATATCAAACATACCCCTGAAGGTTTGAAGCCTCATTGTCTGCAATTGACGCATGACAGCCCTATTCCTTCTGTACCTCCTTAAGCAAGGATTGAGAGTCAAACAAGAATACTACCTCGATCGATGAACAAATCAATCACTTACTACCTGAAGGACGAGGCCATTTCCTCGCAAGACTTGCTGTCCATCCCCACAATCTGAATCAACATTGAAACCTGCATCAGAGAGAGAAAGAGAGAGATGACCGAATGAAATAACTTTTCATAAGACTTACATACTTCTTCGTCATTCACTCTCGCTCTCAAATAATCACGTCTATCTCCTTCACAAACTTGGTGGTCTGTCTCAAACTTCTTTCATTACTTTATGTCTATCAAATAATCACGTCTATCTCCTTCACAAACTTGGTGCTCTGTCTCAAACTTCTTTCATTACTGTATGTCTATCAAATAATCACGTCTATCTCCTTCACAAACTTGGTGCTCTGTCTCAAACTTCTTTCATTACTTTATGTCTATCAAATAATCACGTCTATCTCCTTCATAAACTTGGTGCTCTGTCTCAAACTTCTTTCATTACTTTATGTCTATCAAATAATCACGTCTATCTCCTTCACAAACTTGGTGCTCTGTCTCAAACTTCTTTCATTACTTTATGTCTATCAAATAATCACGTCTATCTCCTTCACAAACTTGGTGGTCTGTCTCAAATTTCTCTTGGACCAATACAGTTTGTACCTCATCTAGGTTGCAAAGCGATATGCTGTCATTCTGCTCCTCTCATACAGCTGTCCATGTATCCAATTTGTTATTTGATAAAAATATGGTTCAGAGGGAGCCTGGTCGCAGTTTGAATATCATCA
Organism: Ariolimax columbianus; assembly: GCA_036924085.1. Taxonomy (NCBI): domain Eukaryota; kingdom Metazoa; phylum Mollusca; class Gastropoda; order Stylommatophora; family Arionidae; genus Ariolimax; species Ariolimax columbianus. The sequence goes on along the minus strand of JAVGWX010000004.1, from coordinate 88,523,125 downwards.
CTTGATTTCTTTTTGGTTGGTGTTATTCTTGTAGGAGATCACTTGTACTGACTGCAACCTTGCTTAGCCCTGACAACTGACTATCTAAACTTGTTTAGCCCTGACAACAGACTGTATCTAAACTTGTTTAGCCCTGACAACAGACTGTATCTAAACTTGTTTAGCCCTGAACAGATTGTATCTAAACTTGTTTAGCCCTGAACAGATTGTATCTAAACTTGTTTAGCCCTGACAACAGACTGTATCTAAACTTGTTTAGCCCTGAACAGATTGTATCTAACTTTGTTTAGCCCTGAACAGGACTGTTTCTAACCTTTTTCAGCCCTAAACAAAGCTGCCAATAACCATAAAAATGGTGCCAGCCCCCATAATAAGCACTGTATGTAGTATTTAGAATGTAAAGTGTGTGACTAGTAGACCAGACCCTCTTGAGATTTCCTAATGGACTGACCAAGGACACACCTCACTAAACCACCAAAGACCTACTCAAACATTCCACATCCTTCACACCCACTTACTGGTGTCCGTCACCGTGGTCTTGAAACAAACTTCAATTTCCTGGTTCAAATCAGGCTTCCCATTTTCCTCCAGCTTCTCTATCGTCTCCGATACTTCTTTCTCTGCAAAATAAAACACAATTTCCCTGAAACGCTACAAAAATCATCCTCGCCAAATTAATATCTTATGCTGTATAAACCAGTTTTCCATATTCTCACCCCAAAAAAAATCTGCTAGAAAAGTCACCACAACTAATTTTCAACATTCCCATCTCTCAAAACCAGTTTTCCAAATTTGTATCCCAAAAAATCTGGTAGAAAAGAAACAAAAATAAATTTTCAATAATCCTGGCAACAAAAATATTTGATGAGATGACTGATTTAAACATTTCAAATCTTGCAATGATAATTAATATTCATTAAGTCACACTGGTTTGGTATCTTCTTTGCTCTGTTACCGAAGCATGTATTTGGTAGCGCAAATGGAGGAATGCCTTCACACTAAGTCGGATGACCGGCTGTTTAATCTTGCAAGGCAGAATGCCAGAACAAAAATCAGGGTCATCACCACCAGATACTTGTTCTTCGCTGCTACGATTGTCGGCCGCAGTCAGCAGCAACTTCAGAGGTTGATAAGACTGCTTATCCCAGACGTGCAAAGATTTTTGTCTCACAATAACTCCCAACAAAACAAACGTGCTGGGACAAGAAGTAGATGACACACCAACTCATGGTAATTGTAAAATGGCAGACGTGCTCCACTTCACATCCCTCATCAACGGCAAGCTCTCTCTAAACCCAGAAATAGACGGAATTGTCAAAACTGATGATATATATTTGCCACAGCACCTTGTAAGCTGCAATTTACATCGTTTGCACATGACGAATGTGACATATGGCTACAGAATCTGACAGCAGATAAAAAAAATTACATATGGAAGTCGGTGAATAGAAAAGATATAAAATAGATGACTTATTGCTAAGTGTTCCCAATTACAGAGGGTCTGTCTGGGGGATTTATGAAGGTTAGGGATATGGGTGTCTGTGTGTTAAAGGGGTCCAAACAGGGATCAAACAATGGTGACAGTGTAATCTGCCAGGAAACCAAGGCAAGTTGGGCATTATGGCTGGCAACCACATCTAGAAGAAACTTTAACGCATGAGGATAAAGAAATTAAAACCACCTGATACAAATGTAATGAGCGTCGTAAGTCTCGGACTCTCAACCCTTGCTTTGGAATGTACAGAAGCGCTGTATATGGCATGAATGGATAAGAGGCCTCGGTCCTTCAGTGTTTTATGTGGATCTACTATCCTTGGGAGCCACGTAGCGCAGTGGTTAGCCTGCTGGCTTCGCATCTGAGTGGTCCTGGGTTTATTCCCCAGTTCAGGCGGAAATGTTTTTTTCAGACCGCAACGGCCCCCGGGTCGACCCAGCCTTAAATGGCTACCGGTTCAATATGGAAAGTAAAATTGGCAAGGGAGAGGAGATGGCTACCGCCCTCATATAGCCGAGCCTTTGAAATGTGAGATCGCTAACACCTCACACCCCTACAGCAGTAATGCTATGGGTTACTTTACTTTACTATCCTTGTCTTGCTGGGGTTCGTAGGAATGAAAGAGTCAACGCCCTAGTCTCAGGAGCCCTTGTAGTGGGGCACTGGCAATGGATAGAGGTGAAACTTTGAAGTTGGCCAATGACCGCCTCCTAGGATGAAGACACTGCACTCGATGAACTAGCAATGCACATATTGTAAAGTTTTGAATTCACACACGAGTCCAGCTGTTCCCTGAGAGAACAGAGTAGGTGTGTACACAACCAGCGAGCTATGGGAACCACAGTATCTACACTCTTTGACCTTTATTGAGAGAGATCTGGCATCTATGGATCTGCCCGGAATGCAATGACAATTCAGTACAGAAGACCTCTATACCCTATGGTAAAAGAGGAGCAGAGGAGCGACTAAGTTGTCAGGAATATTGGTTGATTGACTTGGCAGTGTGCAAGTTAGGTGTCTTTATTTGAACCCTGAAAGAAAAATAATAGATGCCCTTACTGAGGCTCGAATCTGTTTCCTTTTGACCAGAAGATTAGTATCCTCTAGCTACTTGTCCATCCGCTCCTAGGACAGAATTGTGTGCATGTTTTTCTCAGGTGTATTCATATAGTCAGAACAAGTCAGAAATGTGATTGTACTACCATCACAGGGAGAAATGAGAGAAAAATGTAGTATATCTTTCTTACCCAGAACCTTTTTCCTCATCCAAGGCACAGCAAAAAGTCTCACAGCAATGGCAGATAATATAGCCAGACCAATTGACAGGATAAAGGTGCCATACAGTGGAATCTTGTCAAAATGTAGCACTGAAAGAAGATGTCATTCAAACTTGAAAGAAGATGTCATTCAAACTTGAAAGAAGATGTCATTCAAACTTGAAAGAAGATGTCATTCAAACTTGAAAGAAGATGACATTCAAACTTGAAAGAAGATGACATTCAAACTTGAAAGAAGATGTCATTCAAACTTGAAAGAAGATGACATTCAAACTTGAAAGAAGATGTCATTCAAACTTGAAAGAAGATGACTTTCAAACTTGAAAGAAGATGACATTCAAACTTGAAAGAAGATGACATTCAAACTTGAAAGAAGATGTCATTCAAACTTGAAAGGTGACATTCAAACTCATTTCTATGTGGTATTTATTTTTTATTCTCCTCAGATTCACCAGAAAATGAGTTAGTCTTTCATTTAACCACTCCTTTTATTATCTAATTTATTCACTCATTCATCCACTTTTTTATTAATTTTTTTGTCACTCACTTATCCACTCTTTTATTCTACCATTTATCTATTATAATATTCACTTGCTCTCTCTTTCGTTCATAAATTTAACCACTCCATTATTCAGACTTTTTTTTAGTCATTTATCCACAGATTTATTCATTCATCCACTCTAATATTCTACCCTTTAACCACCCTTTTATTCTTTAATCTATCCACACATTTTTTCATTAGTATTCACTTATTTATCCACCATTGTGCCTTTGATTAGCCACTCATTTATTCACTCTATTATCCACTCTTTTATTCCTTCATCTATCCACACTTTATTCCTTTGAATTTCCATTCATTTATTCACTCCAGCCTTCACTTATTTATTCCCTCAAGTAAGTCCGGAAGAAAACCTGGGAGAAATAAACCTGCATGCTATGGTACTTTCTGTCTCCTTAACAAACACGTCGCCATTGTCCAAGGTAGCTCAGAATGAGAGAGTGGGCTGACGATAACACAAATCTTGCTGACTTAAATCTAATTAAAGCACAAGCTACAGTGTCCGACCTTAAATGATTCATTAAAAAATCTCTCTTTCTTGATTGTGTCCCCAAAGAGTGCGATGGACAACATAGTGGTATGCTTGAACTGCAGTCCTTTTCGGGGCACAGTGTTTTTAGCGATACACAGAACCGTAACCTTTTCAGGGTAAACTGTTTTTATCGATACACAAAACCTTAACCTTTTCAGGGCAAAGTGTTGTTTAGTGACATACAGTAGCGGAGGTCTGGCTAATGACTATTTTGTTTCTGGCTCATGCCACAACCAAAATTACTCCTGGCTAAGGTTGAATAAGGCGTATATTTGCCAGTGAAAAGTTAATTTTAATGAACAACACTATCCAAAATGTCAGGTACTCACATTTGGATCCATCCAAAACACCTTAATAAACAACACTATCCAAAATACCAGGTACTCACATTTGGATCCATCCAAAACACCTTAATAAACAACACTATCCAAAATACCAGGTACTCACATTCTGATCCATCCAAGAACACAGAGATGGCATTGATCAAGATGGTGACACCATAGAACAGTGGCAGCAGTTTGAGACCAGGTTCTAGCGGCTTGGACTGTACCAGGGACATGACAAACATTCATTAAGTCAATTGTTTCTACCTTAATGTATGTCAAGTGTAGTCATTTGAAATTTGTTTGAAAAAATTAAATATCCATGCTTGTCTGTTTTATAATCGCCATCTTGTTCAGGTGTCTGTTCAAGGGCTTCCCAAGTGCCTTTACTGGGGAGTAAAGGACAGGGTCACAATATCTCTATGCATGTTGTAAAAGGTAACTAAAGAGAGTTGTGCATTGACTAGCAACCTATCATGTAAATCAGATTGCTACATGGAATCAAGATGCTGGGCAGTGCATGAGCTGCAGCATCAGGGCCAGCAGCCTAGAGCTGCCAAGATCCTTCTACATCTTCACATGATAATCCTGGATAACAAGCTGCAACAGAGCAGACTGGCTAAGAAGAAGGGATATAAGAGGGAAGGCTAAACCAGTACCCAAAAATACCAGCCAAAGTCAAAAATGTTGGATCAAAAGGTGCAAATATCGCAGCCAATGTGTTTTTTTTTTGTTCGCTTATTTTCTCTAATCCCCAAGGCGGTGAGCGTTGCACTGTGTTTTTTTATTTTGCACCTGTCAGCCCAGTGCATCCAACTTCAGCATGCAATTTATGTAAGGGTCTGCTTCCTCCTGCATTTTCTAAGGGTTTGCTTCCCCGGGGTAATGGCTGGTGCTGTGATGGGGATTGAACCCAGCACCTTCGGATTGTGAGCCGTGCCACTCAACCACTAGGCCACGCCGTCCCCTGCAGCCAAGGTGTAAACTAAGACAATACATTTAGTTCTTTTACTACATCTGCTACTAGCACAGCGCTTTTTAGGGCTTGGTAGCGGTAGATTGAGAACGAATGATGAAGAAGAAGATTGCTATAGAAAACATGAGTGCAAAAGTGAGCAAAGCATTTTGATGAAGTCTTCCTAAAATCGATCAACTGTAGAGGTGACCCTATACTCTGCTGGAGTGAAAACAGAGAGATAGGAACAAGAACTGAAATATCTGGAAGTTAATAGATGATGACATAATTCACAGGGAGATAGGAACAGGTTTTGAAATATCTGGGAATTATCTTCACAGATGATAGACAGAATTCAGAAAAACATCTTCAGCGTTTGTTTTCAAACTTCTGCTAACAAGTCCTGGAAAGTGCCTTGCAAGTAGCAGGATGTTGTCCAGAGAACGGAATGAGCTGTGCCGTAGATTACAGCTTGACTGCGATATCTGTACCTTTCGGTTCGACACATTAGCTTTCCCTATTTGGTCCCATTCCCTTAGCTAGTCTGCCCTGTTGCAGTGTCATTCAGGACCACCGCCTGGAGGTGTAGAAGGGTCTTGGTAGCTCTGGTTCGCTGGCCCTGACACTAGCAGTCAGCTTTGGGTCACTGACTGCTGAAGCTCAGACAGACAGTTGACACCAGATAAACAGTTGACAAGACATCTAACAGTTAATAGACTGACCTTACTCAGCACCAGCTTCCTGATCAAGATAAACATCAATGTAGAAATAATGCCAGCCATCACCGGGGAGATGAACCAGGAGGCAACTGTGGAAGACAGAAGACATAGGCTAACAAGGTACAGCATTAGTGAGGCCCCAGACAACACAGCATCTTCAGCCATTTGATGCACCCTAGAGGTGTGTCATTGTTAGTCTAGCCTGCAGACAATGAAACTGTGATAATTAGCACTGACACCACTTACTGATAAGTCTCAGTGTTGCTCAGCTGACATCACTAAATAACACCAAATCTATTAACTAAACACTATTAACTAACACCAATTCTATTAACTATCACCAACACTATTAACTAACACCAACACTTTTAACTAACACCAACACTTTTAACTAACACCAACACTTTTAACTAACACCAACACTTTTAACCAACACCAACTCACTCCAATGCTACTTACAAACACCAACACAACTAACACGAGCATCCCTAACTAACATAAACACAACTAATTAATACCAATATTCCAAAGTAATACCAACACCACCACAACTAACACAAACACCACTAATTAATACCAATACCCTTAACTAACACCAACACAACTAACAAAAACACCTCTAATTTACATTAATTTTCCTAATTAACACAAACACCACTAATTAATACCAATACCCCTAACTAACACCAACACAACTAACATAAACACCTCTAATTTACATTAATATTCCTAATACAAACACCACTAACTAATACCATGAACCAACATCAACACCACCACCACTAACCCCAACAGTGTAAATTTACACCAACAGCACAACTACCAGTAATACCACAAACACACCAAACACTTACTGATGAGTCCCAGCGTTCCCCAGTGGACACCACCGGCCCCCTTCGCAACGAGGCTGAACCCTATAGTAGCTCCCACAATACTGTGTGTGGCAGATACAGGAAGACTCAAAAATGTGGCTAGGAACAGCCATATACAGGACCCTGTGAGGGAACAGAAAACAGGTTTAGACAAACTTCGTCCTTCCACAAGATAGACAAGTGTTTATCAATTCAAAACCCATCGGCTCACTATTGAGCGAAGGTGCTCAATAGTCCTCGGCCTTCCTTTCCAGAACTGTTCATATCTTTCCTGTTTCTTAAATGTTCCTAAAAAAAAAAAAAAGTAAGTCAGCGCTGCAGATTTCTTGCGTCTTCCCCTGCATCATGTCATTAGGGTTTCCTGACAGATGACTTTCTTTTGTCGTGGATGGTTCATTTGTGTTTTTGGCATTAGTTGACTTGCCCACATTTGTTGAAGAGTGTGTCTTTTTGTGTCCACATCGTAGATCGGCTGTACAGTTCAGTCCACAGCAAAGGGTCAACTGGTCAGTTTAGTTCAAGTGCCATCATAATCATGGTTTACTGCAGGATCTCTTGTTCTCAATCTCTTGCCTTGATAGTGCAATCCATCAGGTTTTTCCCTGTCCATCTTTTAATGTTACTCTCCCACTTATAGCAGTGTTTACCTTTGGCATTCCTGCCTTCCACCTATCCTTCTATTATTGTTTTCAGTAAGGAGTTACGTCTTTTGATGTAACCAAAATAACTGCTGAGCTGTCTGCTGATTTCGTTCATCAATTCTCTTGGCACCACTAATTTCTCAAAGACTTCCGTATTAGTTTTCATTTCTTTCCATGGGATGTGCCCCATTCTTCTATATATTCATATTTCAAAGTCAGCCATTCTCTTCTCCAATCATTTGTTCACTGTCCATGTTTCTATGTCGCACAGCAAAGACAGGCGTACGTAATACCAGAATATCATTCTTCCGGATTCCATTTCATATTTTTTATTTCCAAGCCCTTGACTTGTTCCAGTATTTGACAGCCTATATATATCTGTAAAGTAGATTATTATAGTTTTATTTTCAGTATAGTTTGTTTTCCCGAGTGGTCCGCCAGGGTCTTTGTGTATGACAAGGACAAGAATAGCACCACTGCCTCACAGAGAGCATGTTGTAAGATGCGACTGACTGTGTCACATGGCATAACACCAGCCATGGTTAGGTGGTTTGTTAAGAGCAGCATAGAGGATTGATGCGGTTTAAGAGGCTATTGACTCTGGTGAGTCCTGTTTGGAACTGAAAGATGATACTTTGATCTCATCTATGTAGTCTATAAATGTCATCATTACATTTTGGTTTACTCAGTATAAATGTCCAATCAAGCATCTCATTATGTTGTGAAGCCATCAACAACACAAATTAGCATGAGGCGGGATCATGTGTGTCACTCAAGTCTTTCAACATTTGGTGACAGACTGGATCAGACCAGATCGTGTCTGAAAAACACACTAGACATACATCAGGACTTCTGCACGCAAAGGGATATAAGGCCATTATATTTTCGGCTGTTGGGGCGAAGGTTGTCCGTTTTGTTTGACATTATGAGGCTGGCATATACACACCTCACAACACCCCCCCCCCCCCCCCCATATATTAGCTGCCTATGGAAGTAGAACATGAACATCTGATTAAGTGTAGTGGAAAGTAACTCACTTTTCACTGCAAAAATACATGATTAGACTCCCATCCCTTAGAGATGTAATGTCAGTTTTGTATGCCCTCATGAATGCTAGACTGACAGAGCTTGGAAAAGCCTTAGGCGAACTGGAAGCCCAAAAAACAGGCAGTGCTACAGTGGATACAATCCCACTGTGTGGCACACCAGGAAACAAGAGAGCAGACAGGTTTGCTAAAAGAGTGAGCAAGACAAGAACAAAAAGAACAAACAATCACCTCCCAGTAAAAGTTACCCTTATCCAAGTCAGAAACAACTATCAGTATCAACCAGAGCAGATGACCCTATTCTGTATAACAGACAGGCAGGGCATACCAGATGGAATAACCATGTACACACACTAAAACTGGCCCCATCACCCACGTATATAAACTGCATAGATAGCTGAACATATCCTAAAAGACATATAACGTCTTCATACTGATTTAGAAGACTGCGGAGTCTGTATACAACCGTTTAATTTACATTTCCTTGCTCTAAAAGCTATATGCATCCTTCTTCTTCTTCTGCGTACACAGTCAGACAGTAACCATTATTTTTTCGAAAAAAGCGGCGGTCATCCTGAGGCTCTCGCCACTGCCATAGAGCTTGTCTTGCAGTTCCACTGGTATTGGCCACATCTGCTCTCTCTGATCCTCGTATGTCGGGCAGTTCTGCAGCAGATGTTCAGTGGTCATTTTACCAGTACCGCACGGGCATTCGTCGGTACACCCTATCTTCAATTTGTTGAATAGGTGGTACCTCAGTCTGTTGTGGCCAGTGCGAAGTCTGAAGACAACGACCTGCTCTCTTCGGTTCAACTGGTAATAGGCATCGTTTTTGGTGTAACCAGTATGTTCGGTTTCCCATTTGGTCATGTATCTGGCTTTGATAAGCCGTTTTGACTCTTCGTACGTCATACTGGTATCTGTTTGTGGTAGTCTTGCACCTTCTTTTGCCAGTCTGTCTGCCTCCTCGTTGCCTTGGATGTTGCAGTGTGACGGAACCCACTGTACCACTACCCTTTTTGGTGCGTACTTCTGGCACAGTTTGCAGAGTGCTGCTCTTAAGTCATTAAGCTCAGTGTTTTTCTGGCTTTTTAGCGCTGTGACTACGGCGAGAGCATCTGTCAGCAGGACTATATGGCTCTCATTTTCACTGTGTGTCACCATTTCTTCCACTGCCGCCCTCAGTGCCTCTGCCTCCGCTCTGAAATTGCTTGTGTACTTACCAGTAGCGAATGACAGTGTTATTTTTCTGCCATTTGGTAGGTTCAGGAATGCTCCTGCCCCTCCGTTCTGTGTAGTGTTTGTTACAGAACCGTCGGTGTATGCATGGGTCCAGTCCATGCTTGGGTAGCTTTTCGTTATGAAGCTTAGGGTAGTGTCTCTCCTTTCTTTTTCAGTCTGGCAGTTTTTGTTTGCAATACCTGGTATATTTTCTACCACCTCTGGAAATATATCCTGCCTCCAGGTAGGTTTTCGTACAGTAGTGATGGGTTTTGGTGTTGTTAGTGCGTTTATGGGATCTTCGTGCATCTTTGCTTTGGCTATTTCTGCAAAGTTTCTCCGCTTTAGTTTCCCATTTCCCAAATTGTTTAGTCTCTGGTACATTGGATGGTCCGTCAGTCTTCGGAGTTTCTCTGACTGCAGCTGGGCTCTGCAGTCTCTTCTATCGGTCATGGATTGCAGTTTTGTAATCTTTTCAAGTTCTACAATTGGCGTTGACTTCATGCCACCTGTTATAATTCTCATGGCTTGGTTTTGAAGTTTGTTAACTTTATCGAAGTTCGCCTTCGCTGCTGTTGTCCATGCCGCAATGCCATACTCGAGAACTGGTCTCACTCTTCCAGTGTACAGTTTCTTTAGTATGCCTTCGTCTGCTCCCCAGCTTGTGCCAGCAAGTTTCCTCATGATTGCCATTCTTTCTCTGGCTTTCATTCGGTTTCTCTCAATCTGACTTTTCTATATGCATCCAATCTATTCTTAAATGCATTAATTGTAAATGTCTCCAATATATCCTGTGGCAATGAATTCCAAGCATTCACCACTCCCTGGCTAAAAAAATATTTCCTAATATCCAATCTTGACCTTTCTTTACTTAATTTGTAGCCATGTCTTCTTGTTCTTGTAGGTGATTGTATTTTGAAAAACTTATTTTAGTCTAATTTGCTTAGGCAACTGCAAACTGAGCACCGGCCCACAGGGACGAACCTCCACATAAAGCTACTTGGAAGCCCTGAAGAACTCTCCACCGCAGTAACCTCTATCCAGAGAACTGGACTTCATGTGTAGACATAAAAAAACACGACGAACAAAAAGAATTGTCATTACCGACCCAGCTGTAAATGGGCACCTGGCTATACTGTTAAGGAAGACAAAACACGGACTACCCTGCTACATAAACAAGATGTGGCCTCGTACAATGAGTCTCAAGAACATCACCCTTGACAGCAATGTCTGCTATGGAATTAACATTACTCTTTAGTACACTGCAATAAAAATGGTGGATAAACAATTCACTGTAGAATAACATGATCCCACAATAAGCATTTATAACCAATGATGATGATGTCAAACACTGCATCCCCATCGAAGATTATCGGCAACAGACTTCCAACCATTTCTTACCTTGACTGTACACTCCTACAGACTTCTTCATTGTTCGTTCTCAAACTCCCGATGCCAAACCTGAAATTAGCTTTGCAAGCAGCAGGGATATTTGTCCAGAGAATAGAATGCGTTGTATCGTAGTTTGCAGCTTGACTGCAATATTTGCACCTTTCGAGCTGACACATCCGACTTCAGCGTGACATTTTTGGGTACCGGGTTAGCCTTCCCTCTTCGATTCCTTCTCCTTAGACAGTCTGCCCTTTTTCTGCCTATTATCCAAGATCACCATGTGACAGTGAAGAAGGGTCTTGGCAGCTTTGGGTCACTGACCGCTGCAGCTCATGCACTTCCCAGCATCTTGATCTCCCTCCAACAGACTGACCTTAGCACATCTCTCGATGTTGCTCTCCAACTTATAGCCCCATCTTCCTCTTGCCTGCCTTCCGTCAACTCATTAAACAAATATGTTCCCTATAACCACGATGGTATAGGAATGACCTCGCAACATTTCAGACACAAGAAACAAATACAAACACAACACAGTCAACAGCACATAAGAACATCAAATGCAGGATTGTAACCATCAACACCAAGTACCTGTCAAGGCTGACAAGTTCCCCATTAGCAGCATTGTCTCAGAGCCATTGTATGTGTTCACATCAATGATCCCCTTACGTATAGTGTCCGACACCCTATAACCTATGGGAATCAGAAAACAGAGAATGTGTCCATCATACCAACACAGACAACAATGAAATCGGCGACAAATTGTTAGAGGATAGTGAAAACTAGCAGACACGTTTAGAATATCTGCCGTTGTTATAGATTGTGTGTGCATTCACCTTATTTCTCTAATCCCCAAGGCGGTGTGTATTGCACTGCGGTTTTTATTTTGTGCCTGTCGGCCCAGTGCATCCGATTTCGGCATGCATTTTATGTAAGGGTCTGGTTACTCCTGTATTTTCTAAGGGTTTACTTCCTCAGAGTAACGGCCAGTGCTGTGATAAAGATCGAACCCAGAATCTTCAGATTGTGAGTCGTGTCACTTAACCACTATCCCACGCCGTCCCCTGTTATAGATTAACTAGGCCTGGTGAGCAGTTCGCTCTTTCACAGGAAATGCCAAGCTGTAGAATTAATATCTGCCGTCAGTCGAACTGTACAATATGAAAGAAACAGCTGTTGTCTAACAATTAAAGGTTCTTCCCTTCCTGCACCCCTCCATGTCTTCGACCCCCTCAGCTCGTCTATCTCTTCCTCCTTCAACTGGCCCATCACATCAGCCTTAAACCCATCTCTTCCCCCTTCAACCTACTCATTACTTCCCCCTTAAAACCGTAATTCCTTCTCCCTACTAACACCCCCATCCCGCCTTCCTCAACCAAGCTAAGCTCATCCTCCTCTCAACTCGTCTGTCTCTTCCCCCTTCCACTAGCCCATCGTCTCACCCTCAAACCCATCTCTTCCCCCTTCCACTAGCCCATCGTCTCACCTTCAAACCCATCTCTTTCCCCTTCGACCTACTAATTAATTCCCCCCTAAAAACCGTAATTCCTTCTTTCTACAAACACCCCCATTTCTTCCTCAATTCAAGCTCCTTCCCCTCTCAACCAACCCATCACCTCATCCTTAAACCCATTACTTCTTCCTCAAAATAATAATTCCTTCATCTAACAACACACACCCTTCCTCCCCTATCTTTTCCTTCTTCAACTGGCCCATTACCCTGCCTATCTCCACACCCCCCACCCTCCATTTTTCTTCAACCTGCTCACCTCCACCTCCCTCAGCGTGTTAGTCTCTTCTCTACATCTCATCTTATCCCCACTTGTTTTAGATTGTCAAGATGGGATCAAGATGCTGAGCAGCGCATGAGCTGCAGTGGTCATCGACCCATAGCTGACTGCTAGCATCAGGGCCAGCTAACCATAGCTGCCAAGACCCTTCTACACCTCCACGCGGTGATCCTGGATAACGAACTGCAACAGGGCAGACTGGCTAAGGAGAAGGGATCGAAGAGGGAATGCTAACCCGGTACTAAAAAAATGCTTGCTGAAGTCGGATGTCTTGGACCGAAAGGTGCAAATATCGCAGCCAAGCTGTAAACTACAACACAACGCATTCCGTTCTCTGGACAACATTCTGCTACTTTCCCTTTCAGGGTTTGGTAGTGGGAGATTGAGAATGAACGAAGAAGAAGATTGTCAAGATAATGAACTTTTTCAGTCTTGGCTTTTAGCAATACATACAGGGTTTTATTCCTTATTGATGGTGACATCAATAAATACTCCTCCCCACAAACAGCGGATAAGTACACATTTTATCAATAAAATAGCTAGATGGGAACAAGAATTATGGATGGTATAGGTAAGGAGTAAAATTGATCAAGTGACCACAGTTGTGACTATAATCAATCAAATGGAAAAATTTGGCTTGCAGGACTGACTTTATTGCACCTGTACCTCCCTATATGTGCCCAGTTCCTTCCATTGATGAAAGTGCCGACGACAGAGCTCCAACAACGGCTCTGAAATTTTCCCCTGACTTTGCCAGGTACCCATTTACAGCTGGGTGGACTGGGAAAAGCGGTTATACCATGAAAAAAATACAATGTGCTTGGTCTGTTACACTGAGCGCGATGTGATTTTTCTTCGTCGTTCGTTATCAAACACCTACTACCACGCTCTGAAAAGGGCTTTTTAAGTTCCCGAGTGTAGTCCGACGAATGGATTGTATTGTTTCGTAGTTTACAGCTTGACTGCGATATTTTCATCTTTCACTTCAACACAACCGACTTTAGTATGACATTCTTTGGTATCGGGTTAGCCTTCCGTCTTCGATCCCTTCTCCTTACACAGTCTGCCCTGTTGCAGCCTGTTATCCAGAATCACAACGTGGCAGTGGAGAAGGATTTGCCAGCTCTGGTTCGCTGACCACTACAGCTCATGCACTGCTCAGCATCTTGATTCCCGCAATGTGATTTGAACATGGTACGCTGAGATTGTAAACCACGCTGACAACCCCGAGACCACAGGCTCCACCTATAACTGCTATAATTAGAGGAGGAAGAGAGAAACCACACTGGCAATAAAATGACAATCACCCTTAACAAGGAATGCAGAGTGGTGAAGTGGGAAAGAGGGGTGAAGTGGGAAAGAGTGGGGAAGTGGGAAAGAGATGATTGAGGTTGAACACTATGCCAGCAGTCCGCACCAAAAAGAGTAGTGGTACAGTGGGTTCCATCCCACTGTAACATCCAAGGCAACGAGGAGGCAGACAGACTGGCAAAAGAAGGTGCAAGACTACCAGAACCAGATCCTAGTGTGACCTACGAAGAGTCCAAAAGGCTTATTAGAGCCAGATACATGATGAAATGGGAAACAGAAAAAAACAATACCTATTACCAGTTGAACAGAAGAGAGCAGGTCGTGGTCTTCAGACTCCGCACTGGCCACAATAGACTGAGGTACCACCTATTCAATAAATTGAAGATAGGTGGCACTGACAAATGCACGTGTGGTACCGGGAAAATGACCGCTGAACATTTGCTGCAAAACTGCCCGACATACAAGGATCAGAGAAAGCACATGTGGCCATCACCAGTGGCAACACTAGACAAGCTCTATGGCAGTGTCGACAGCCTCAGGATGACCGCTGCTTTTTTCGAAAAAATACAGGTTGACGTCTGACAGCGTACGAAGAAGAAGAAGAAGGACAACAGCTAGGTACTTGTAGTACTCTCGATGATGATGATGATGATGACCAATGGATCAGTGCTACGCTGTTAGAAATTGGGACAGAGCAAAAGAAAACTTACAACCCAAGAAATCTAATTCGTAACTCACACACTGACAGATCACCTACCAATTAAAACAGCTCCTAGGATCTCAAATATTGTGGCCAATATACAGGCTTTTGTCAGGGTCAGCACTTTCGCTCCAACAGACGTCCCAAACGAGTTAGCCACATCGTTCGCACCAATCCCGAATGCCAGGAAAAACGCTATGATGAAGCTGAGAATCACAATCCACAACCATTCATCCGGGATGACCGACATGGTGGAAGTCTGGTTGGAGTGAGACGGCTACCGACTGTCGGACAGAAAGATGAGATCTGAAAAGCATAAACAGAAACAATCATGAGAATTAATAGATAGCATATGTAAAGGTAATCTCAGAAAAGATGCTGACATGGATGAAGTGTCCCACATTTCATTGTATGAGGATGCAGCTTGTTTATGACGCCATCCTCAACTGTCTGTCCATCAGCGAACAAGCTGGTTTTTGTCCGTTTTATTTTTTTTATCGTTTCCTAAGGTAGAGTGAATTGTACTATGTTTTTCTGCTTACGGCCCAGTGCACCTGGCTTCAGCACACATTTTTTGTTACTGGTTTGCTTCCCATAGGGGCACTGCTTGACTGAATCCAAACATGTGCATGTTTTGGTTGTGAGACAGACCATAATAGCTGAGCGGTATTTCATGCACCTCTAAAGAAACAATTGGAAGTGCAAAACAGTGGGTGGTTTAAATCCCACGAGTTTCAAGCGCTCCCTGGTCTCAAAGGGAAGTGAGATCAGTGCCTACTCATATCCAAGATGGACAATAAACTCAGAGGTCCTGTGTACATGCTTTGCACGTTAAAAAAAAACTTGGCAATCGAAAAAAGCAGACTATCAGCCGATGTCTGTGTAAAAATTCTATAGGTATCAACATTCCCACCCAATAGTGGATGTCATGAAGGACAAAATGGCCCCTCCATTATGCAAAGACACAACGGGCCAATCACCTATTTATCTGCACACTCGATTGCAAGTATTAAAAAAAACACCTCTACACTTCCACAAGGGTAGAAGTGGAGTGACTAAATGAAGTTACTTCTAGAAAAAAAAACAAATTATAAAACTCACAGATGTTCAGAGATCAACACCAATTCCCCATTTTTTTTTCTATCTGAGGTAACTTGTAACTTGTAATTCAATAGACTGAGGTACCACCTATTCAACAAATTGAAGATAGGTGGCACTGGCGAATGCCCGTGTGGTACCGGGAAAATGACCGCTGAGCATTTGCTGCAAAACTGCCCACATTAAGAGGATCAGAGAGAGCAGATGTGGCCATCACCAGTGGCAACACTAGACAAGCTCTATGGCAGTGTCGACAGCCTCAGGATGACCGCTGCCTTTTTCGAAAAAATAATGGTTACTGTCTGACTGCGTACGATGAAGAAGAAGTAACTTGTAATTCTGGTTTTCAATCAGATATTGGATGTCTGATGCCAGGTAGCCAAATGACGTCTAAATACATGTCTGTCCTTTGCATTGGAGAACTACGTCGTACCAAGAACCTCTTGCAAGCCATCTCTCCATCTCATTGGTGGACGTCCTGGAGGCTGTCGAAAGTTGTAGGGCCACCAGTATATAAGCTCTATGTGTCCATCGGTTGTCAGACAAGCGTATAACATGACCCGCCCATCTGTATTTTCTTAATAGTGCTGTATCCACAACGTCGTTAAAAGAGGACTGGTGCCTAATTTCAGTGCTGTGTATGCGGCCTCATAATTAGACTGACTGTTCATCGCTCGTTGGGTCACTCAAAGTCTGTCAGCATGTTTTTCTGAGGTTTCAGACCTCACAACCATATATAATGGCAGGAATGACCACTCTGTTAAATATGTGAGATCTCGTCCTGTCACTTATCATCTGCTGAAGGATGGGTTTGATTTGTTGAAAACTGAGCCAACGTGCTGCTATTCTCCTTGAAATCTCACGATTCAGTTGATGAGAGTTTGTCATTTCCTGGCCCATGTAGATGTGAGAATTTATGTTTTTTTATCAAAAATGTAAATTCTTATTATCTGAGGTAAAATAAACAAATAAAAACCTAGTCTGCACCGTACATGGTAACTGCAGGAGCAAGCGGTCTTTATTCCTCAGCGTTACAGTGGATAGGTAGGTTTATAAGTACAACTGTTTCAACCCAAGTATCACATTAAAAAATAACAGAACGTTTGTGGGCCATTTATAATATAAATTTATATGTGCAAAATCTCTTTATTGTGAAAACCAACAACTGATATCACAAGATTTTGCTGCTGTGCTGAAACTAGGACATTACTTCCTTCCGACGTGCCTGGCAAGTTACAGTGTTACTATTCTTGTCTTGTTTTCAGGGCAAGGTAACACACAGGTGAAAGGATCAGCTACTGATATATCAAAATTGTACAATTCCAGTAACATCTTTTTGATGTAACACCTCACCTGTTGTGAGTGTGTCTGTATATCTAATCTGTATACAGAGATTACAATCAACAGTTGGTCGCTGTGTTTACAAATACTCTGGTCCAGTAACTTAATCACAATGACAGATGAATATCACACTGGGCTGTTCATCACAGATAACAACAGTCTCTGCATCAGATCTCATGAATGGATACAGATATCAACACTGTACTTCAGATTTCACAGATGAATACAGATATCAATGCTCTACCTCAGATTTCATGGACGAATAGCAGCCTGGGCTGTCCCTTACAGATATCAACCCTCTACCTCAGATCTTTCACAGCACAATAAACAAATCTTCTATCTACATTCCATAGCAGGGCTAATGATCTTTCAAGAGTAGAAGACTCTCCAACTCCCTTATATACATGTTACCCTTTACTCAGTCAAAAGCCTGCTGGGAGACCCATTTTTGCTCAACTCCATTAAACCAATCGTGAAAAGTCTGGACATTGTGGTCACTGTAGCTTGTTGATTGTACAAACTTTTACATTTTCACAGCCTACCCACTAAATTTGATCTCAAATTCCTGCAGTCTGTGGCCTGCCTATTAATCCACTACAGTGCCTCCATCAACTACATTGCAATCACCTAGCAGATTGTTATTGAATGACATCAGCATGTTCCCATTCATTTATCTAATGCTCATACTATCAGTGCTTTTGATCTAAGCCAATCTGTGCCCCTATGTTAATTGTAAGGGTCCCATCTGGTTGTAGGCTTGGTTTGGTTAGTTCTCAATCTCTCACTACCAAACCCTGAAAAAGGCTTAAGTAACAGAATGTAATCCAGGGAAAATAATGTGTTGTGTTGTAGTTTACAGCTTGACTGCGATATTTGCACCTTTCGGTCCAACACATCCAACTTCAGCAAGCATTTTTTTAGTACCGGGTTAGCATTCCGTCTTCGATATCTTTCTCCTAAGCCAGTCTGCTCTGTTGCAACCTGTTATCCAGGATCCCCGCGTGGAGGTGTAGAAGGGTCTTGGCAGCTTTGGTCTGTTGGCCCTGACGCTAGCAGTCAGCTAACGGCAACCAAAAGCAAAGCAAAACTCAATATGATTGGTGCATCTCATATTCATCTGGGGCTGAAGATGCAGCATAGTGAATGAGCTGACAGCCG
This sequence comes from Ariolimax columbianus, assembly GCA_036924085.1. Classification (NCBI taxonomy): domain Eukaryota; kingdom Metazoa; phylum Mollusca; class Gastropoda; order Stylommatophora; family Arionidae; genus Ariolimax; species Ariolimax columbianus. The sequence goes on along the minus strand of JAVGWX010000004.1, from coordinate 88,504,698 downwards.
CCAGCTTCTGATAGCTGGCTGCATGCATCAGGGTCAGCAAATCAGAGTTGATCATAACCATATTCCGCCTCCAAGGGTCGGAACTGGAAACAGGCTGCACTAGTGTAGTCTTGCTAGGTAAATAGGAATCACAGTAGAAAAGCAACTGCAGTACCCAAAAAAGGCCAACTGAAATAGTGTTTCCAGAAAAAAAAATTCAGTTAACGCAGCCTCGATGTAAGCTATGACAACGCCCTTTGCAGGAGGAACACCGAAGAAGATGTCTTCAAATACTATTAGGCCATTTGTAAATATTTCCTACGTTTGAAGATGACATAGAGATGAATGATTTCTTCTTCTTCGTTCTCAAACTCATACCAAGCCCTGAAACGGACTTTGCAAGTAGCAGGATGTTGTCGGGAGAAAGGAATGCGTTATGTAGTAGTTTACAGTTCAACTGCAATATTTGCACCTTTCGGTTTGACACATCCAACTTCAGCAGACATTTTGGGTACCAGGTTAGCCTTCCCTCTTCGATCCCTTCTTAGCAAGTCTGCTCTGTTGCAGCCCGTTATCCACGATCTCCATGTGGAGGTGTAGAAGTGTCTTGGCTCTGGTTCACTGGGGCTGGCGCCAGCAATCGTTTGCTGACCTCTGCAGCTCATGCAATCTCATACTTTGTTTTAAATAGCCAGAGGTAATGGCAAATACAGATCTGTGGGAAAGAACAGACAACCAATACAGCATGAAATTGTCAGAAAGAAGCTGAACAGCATGACTAGACATGTCCTGGATTGGAACTCACAAGGAAAAAGACAAGTGAGAAGGTCAAGGAACATCTTGTGGCAAACGAACAAAGGAGAAAGTCAATTCAAAGTCTCGTGGACAGAACTCAAAAAGATGGGATAGAATTAAGAATAGATAAAGAGCATTTGCTCTGGCCACTATGTTCCAAGGGGAAGCAGATAAATACATGATATTGATACTGAGTAGCGATCCAACGTAATGATTCCATCTTTTCGCCTCAACTGAAGCCACAACAGCTAGCCCCCTTTATAGGAGGCATGTACACAAGTATTTGCAGTGGTGGTTTGACAGCATTCGTTCAACATGAGGTTGTAAGCCCCATAAACAACACTCTCCAGTTAAATGGTACTGCATACTTGAAAGGTTACAAGTGCTGAAGTGGACCTATTCTTTTATACACTGACACCACTTTGGTAGTAATAGTACATTCTTTCATAAAACAACTGACTAATATACATAGGACGAGGTGCAAGGGCATTGGGAAAGAGCAGTGGGAAGGACAAAGAGAAACTGGAGAAGAAAGAAAAGGAAATAAAAACACAAAGAGACTGAACCTTTGTATTATTACATAACACAACAGTCAACAGGCCTGTTTATCTGCACGCTGGATTGCAAATATATACCAAAAAAAACTCTACACTACTAAGGGGCAGAAGAGGACTGACTGAGATGAAGATTAAGATTCCTGCATCAAATATGTGTTGGGAAGGTGGGGGTTGTTTCTATAACTTTCTTTCAAACCCAAAAGGCAACCCCCCGATTAGGTACTAGCAATACTTATGTCTTAATCTCTTATATACGCCGGCATGCAGTCATTATTGTGTCAGTGGTGCTATTCCCGTCTATGTCACACAACACAGTCCGAGTCACAGGCTTCCAAGAAACCGTCGTGCAACCGAACTTCTGAGATCAAGAAAGCGGCTGACAACGGTAACTAGCGTAAAACAACATACTTGCACAACGACCTTTCTTCAATGAGGACGAAGCTGATGAGAAATTATTACGGCCATGTCCACGATGACTCAATATTGACAGCCTCCAGACCCACGTGTTTGTTTACAGTTGCACAGAAACCAAGTTTACGCGGATATCCGCCATTCCCGGCACAATATATTAGAAATGTTCAGGAAAATGCATCTTGTATCAAACACGCACGTCAAAAATTATGATACACGCATTCTGGCATCTAACGTGGTTATTTGGTGTTCAGCACGAACAATAAGGGAAATCAGCGCCTCTAGCACGCGCTTCACTCATGGCCAGGTTCAGAGGTTCAGCCATAATGAAGGACCCGTTTTGCTGTGGAAACAAAGCTGGTTTGTTGTAACGTCCCGCGTGTGGACGCTGCGGTCTGGCCTTCCAGACAAACATGCCTCGCAGACAAGCAATGTCCGGAGACTGTCTTACATGTGCCAGCATACACAAGGTATCTTACCGTCACGTGTGAGCGACTTCTCGACAGGGTTACATCACAGGCAATTACCAGGCTCCCAGTTCGTACACACACGGACAAACACGGCGAATCCCGCCTCTGGCAGAGTTCACAGCGCATGCGCTCTAGCTACAACCTGTGCATCTACTCCCCCTTTTTTTTCCTTCCAAATGCAAGCATAGGCGTATCTACTTTGTTAACCTCATTTAAAAAAATTATATTTTCGTTCCCTCAAAATGCGTTCGTCACATCAGTGTACCGAGTTCTTAATCCTCCAATCCTAAAAAAAAAAGGAATAATTTATTCTTTCATTTCTGTATCACACCTAGGGTAATGTTTCTATAATTTTTTTTGTTCCAAACCCGGAAGGTCGTATATAGGATGGGTTAAGTTCTAAGGGCCTATTACGAGAGGTAAAAAGTAAAGGGTGTCCTTCGGTCGGAAATGAAGTATTAGATACTTCAGTATACTTAAGCCACAGCGGATGTTAGGTGATGGGGCCAGTTTTTTTTCCCGATGCCTTTTCCTACTCTAACAACAAGTCAGGTACCCATTTGTTGCTGGGTCGACTTGAACGTGACGGTATCAGGAGTTGAACCCCGTACATTTGCCGTGAAAAGTGAGTGCTGTACCACTACACTAATAACAAGGGAGGAGAGAGGGAGTCAAAATGTAACCTTGGCACCTTTTATTGACTAATTTCCTCCGGAATATTTGAACTGCTGGGTATAGTTATTTTAGTAATGTAAAACTCCTGTTAGTAAGTACAGGTACATTTGAACTGCTGTGTATAGTTATTTTAGTAATGTAAAACTCCTGTAAGTAAGTACCGGTACATTTGAACTGCTGGGTATAGTTATTTTAGTAATGTAAAACTCCTGTAAGTAAGAACAGGTACATTTGAACTGCTGGGTATAGTTATTTTAGTAATGTAAAACTCCTGTAAGTAAGTACAGGTACATTTGAACTGCTGGGTATAGTTATTTTAGTAATGTAAAACTCCTGTAAGTAAGTACAGGTACATTTGAACTGCTGGGTATAGTTATTTTAGTAATGTAAAACTCCTGTAAGTAAGTACAGGTACATTTGAACTGCTGGGTATAGTTATTTTAGTAATGTAAAACTCCTGTAAGTAAGTACAGGTACATTTGAACTGCTGGGTATAGTTATTTTAGTAATGTAAAACTCCTGTAAGTAAGTACAGGTACATTTGAACTGCTGGGTATAGTTATTTTAGTAATGTAAAACTCCTGTAAGTAAGTACAGGTACATTTGAACTGCTGGGTATAGTTATTTTAGTAATGTAAAACTCCTGTAAGTAAGTACAGGTACATTTGAACTGCTGGGTATAGTTATTTTAGTAATGTAAAACTCCTGTAAGTAAGTACAGGTACATTTGAACTGCTGGGTATAGTTATTTTAGTAATGTAAAACTCCTGTAAGTAAGTACAGGTACATTTGAACTGCTGGGTATAGTTATTTTAGTAATGTAAAACTCCTGTAAGTAAGTACAGGTACATTTAAAACAAAGAAAAAAAAAGTTGTAATTGAGAAACTTTCACATATAAGCATGGTAATCGTTCCATCTAATGTATCGGCTATGTAGCATTGTAAGAAAGTTTGCATTCCGATATGTCGGCCCTAAGAAGTGAATCATTTAACATAATATACTATATTATTGGGGGAGGGAGGGGTGCAATAGATAGCAGAGATGTAAAGGTGCATGCATCTCAAGGGTGAAGCAGCTTAGTTTTGAATCCCACAAATTTAAAGCGGCCCCTGGTCTCAAGGGAGGTGAGACCAACGTCTAGTCATATTAGCGATTGACGAAAAACACGGAGGTCCCTGTACGCTCTGTGTACGTAAAAGAAAGCTTGGCAGTTAATTGATAAGAGTAGAATGTTAACCGCTGTCAGGGCAAAAGTTTAAAAAAACAGTAATGAAATCCCTACCCAATGCGAGAACTAGTTTTCCGTCAGATATAGTAACCTACAAAAAGCAAACATTACAAGATACGGAACGTACTACGTATAGCCTTCGTCTACCTGGCAACAGGCATAGCTTGCCTATTTGAATACCAATATTTCAAGCATTCAATATGAAGTTTATTTTATTTACTCCTTCTCGTATTGAACTTTATTTATTTTTTTATTGCTTTAGCGTTTAGGTACCGTAATATGAATTAGTGGGAGAACGTTTCGGACAAGTTGAAGAGTCAAAACGGCGTATTAGAGCTAGATACATGACCAAATGGGAAACAGAACATACTGGCTACACAAAAAATGATGCCTATTACCAGTTGAACAGAAGAGAGCAGGTCGTGGTCTTCAGACTTCGCACTGGCCACAATAGACTGAGGTACCACCTATTCAATAAATTGAAGATAGGTGGCACTGGCGAATGCCCGTGTGGTACCGGGAAAATGACCGCTGAGCATTTGCTGCAAAACTGCCCGACATACATCAGAGAGAGCAGATGTGGCCATTACCAGTGGCAACACTAGACAAGCTCTATGGCAGTTTCGACAGCCTCAGGATGACCGCTGCTTTTTTCGAAAAAATAAAGGTTGATGTCTGACTGCGTACGAAGAAGAAGAAGAAGAAGAAGAAGAAGAAGAAGAAGGACAACAAGTTGTGTTCTATGCATCGACCGAAATGTCCTATAACTACAAAGTAATCAACAGAAACATGACGTTCCATACTGTTACCTCGATATTTAAAAAAAATAAGGTAACAACTAAAAACTATTCAACCTGCTAACTTATCACTAATCAGTTTCTATAAATTCAGTTCAAAAGCTACTGATGCATGAAAAATGCATTCGCTTTAAAAAAAGGGAAAAAAAGTTTCTTTACACTTTCCGCCAAAAGACGACATCTGTTATCTAAAACGTGATGCCGGTATTGATGAGCAGGAGTGCACATGGGATGCTTGTTTGAGGCAAGAATTTCTTAAACTTACAGTCACGATAACCTAGAGCAAAATAACAAGACAGGAGTTTAAAGAATACAACACTCCATGCAAGGACTAACACGTATGTTGATATTATCACGTTTGGTTTTAACCGGCTGACTGTATATCCTCTGCCTAGTCAGTCGATACGTCCAGATTAACAATAATGTACTTATCGCAATGTGTCAAGTTAGTACGGAATTAACACTGAAAGGTATTCAACTTTTTTTTTGGGGGGGGTTCAAAATGATCATTTCGCCGTTTGACACCAATAGTATTCCATTACAGGACAATATCCGTCCGAACGCGAATAGTTTATTGAACTCGAAAGAGAATCGAATATTCAGTGCGTCCCGTCCTAGTTTTTAGCCCAAGATCTTTCCAGCGCCGAATTTGGTTCGTCTAACACTTTCGTACCGATAAACTAACATCACATTTTCCAAATGAATGAAGAGAGAGCAAGCTAGAGAGAGAAAGAGAGTGACAGAGAGAAAGTAAGTGGTCTTCGTCACACGTGATGGAGAGAAACACATTTTTAATAGTTTTCATGACGTCATCGATATATGCTCTGAAGCAGTGCTCCTCAGCCTGGGTGCTACGGCCCACTAGCGGGCCATTTAAACTTTCAGGTGGGCGGTAGCAGAATAATTACATGCTTTATTAAAAACACAACCCGAGTAAGCTGTCGCAGAATACCAGTAAACCAACAAAAGTGCAATTTTTGAGAAACTGGTTTTTTCCCGTGGCGCCATACGGCTGTGAAACATGGACAGTTAGCCAAACCTCGAGTCTGTCGAATCGAAATGCTATAGATGGGTCCTCAGAATACTGTGGACCGAAAAATGAAGAATGCAGACATTCGACAAGAGTTGGACATAGAGGAGAACTGGCTCATAAATTTCACATTGAACTGAAAATTGAAATCCTTTGGCCAAATCAAAAAACACAACGGTCTTGTGAGAATGATACTGGTCGGTATGGTAGCAGATAGGAAAGGCAAAGTCAAATCAAGCAGGCGATAGCAACAAGATGTCAAGGAATGCTTGGGCATGACTCTGGAGCAGGTTGGAGATTTGGCAAGAGATCAACTTTCTTTCAGACGTGCTGTGATGGGAGCGACGTTCTGCAAAGGAAATGCTATACGGTGATTAAAAACATCCACAATTCACAGACTCGGTGGACGATGGCGAAGTTTTCTTCAATTTATATTTTAGTGGGCGGTAAGGACAATTTACCTTCACGAAATTTATAAAAGTGGGCGGTAAGGACAATTTACCTTCACGAAATTTATAAAAGTGGGCGGTAAGGACAATTTACCTTCACGAAATTTATAAAAGTGGGCGGTAAGGACAATTTAGCTTCACGAAATTTATAAAAGTGGGCGGTAAGGACAATTTACCTTCACGAAATTTATAAAAGTGGGCAGTAAGGACAATTTACCTTCACGAAATTTATAAAAGTGGGCAGTAAGGACAATTTACCTTCACGAAATTTATAAAAGTGGGCGGTAAGGACAATTTACCTTCACGATATTTATAAAAGTGGGCGGTAAGGACAATTTACCTTCACGAAATTTATAAAAGTGGGCAGTAAGGACAATTTACCTTCACGAAATTTATAAAAGTGGGCGGTAAGGACAATTTACCTTCACGAAATTTATAAAAGTGGGCAGTAAGGAACATTTACCCTGACGAAATTTATAAAAATGGGCGGTAGGGGAAATTTACCCTCACGAAATGTATCAAAGTGGGCGCCAGATATAACAAGAGCTGTAGAGCACTGCTCTGAAGGATCGTGTAGTTAATTATCCAAGAGTATATAAGGTTTATCCATTCAGATGAAACTGGCAGGACTGTTATAGGGGTTGAACAGTGTGATTATTTGTAAGTAGGACTGCCTTGTGTGTCATAAACAGACCTCAGCATCATCATGTAGCGTGTCCTTTGTAGAACGTCACTCTAAACAACAGGCGATCTGTAAGACCCTCGAGCTCTAGCCAGAACTCCCGCATCTGTCGCTGTCATCTGCAGGATCTACATGATGTCTTGTGTCCATCTTCCCCTTGGTCTGCCTATGCACCGCTTTCCAGGCAGCCACACCCTCCGGTATCGTTCTCTCTAGGCCATTATGACGTTTGATGTGGCTCAAATATTGTTGTTTTCTGGACAAGATATTGTTGACTAACCAATTTTCCTCGATATCCAGTTCTTGTAGGATATCTGCATTTTCCCTTTACGCTGTCCATGGTATTTTGAGCACTCTTCTGTACCATTTTAGTTCAAAAGATTCAATCCTTTTCTTAAGTGTGTGTGTGTTGGTCCACCTTTCACATACGTACGATGACCACCTGGAAGATGCAAGTTCGCATGATTTTTATGTTCGTTATTTTATTCGAATTCTGCAAAAAGTTTCTCATTGTATTCAACCTCTGCATTGCAATAGCCCTTCTCCGTCTGACTTCCTTCAGGCAATCTCCATTGTTGCTTTTAATTGAGCCTAGGTATTCACAACGTGCCTTTCTCGATCTCCTGTTGGTCTTTAGGTTTGATCTGTGTCTCGTCTGTGCTCATTATTTTGGTTTTACTTATATTCAGGTATACCTACAAGCAGTTTAAATTACTAAGCGCTAACTCGTTTCAAGAAGGAATCTGTTCTGTTTTGTTTCATTCTTAAGAATCTACTTCACTGCGCGACAGACATACCTAGATGATTAGTCTCCGTCGGTAAATGGCGGAAGGTGTGGATACTGATGGCTCCTGTAGCTTTTTGGTTGAAAACACTTCTGCTCTGTCTTTCCATGTGCACGACTCTGCTCGGTCGTCGTTCTGCTGATTAATCTATTTCAGCGGCGTCACCCAACATGCGGTCATTGACAGACTTCAAAAAATGTTTTTCTTTCTTCCCCCCCCCCTCCCCCATCTCTAATTTGCCCTTTAATGGATGATCGTGCAGCCAAGATGTCAGGCTCTTTAATTGTCCGGAGCCACAGCCTGACCAGGACAGTTGATGCCCACCAGCCTAACCAGGACAGTTTATTTATACCCACCAGCTACTGGATGTTTGAGGCCTCTACAGCTGCTATCTACTAATGCTGTTGCCACCACTTGTGTACTTTCCGAAGTAAGAATTTTGAGTCTGACATGATGATTGCCTTGGATAAAGAGGTCTTAAATAACTTAACAACGTATTTATACTGGTTTGGAACAGAGTCTATATACAACCAGTTTCTTTGAGGGTGGTTTAACCGATGTTCGAATTAATCTTAATAGACTCAAACACTACAGCTAAGTAGACCCGCAGCCAGTTAGGCGCCATCTATATGCTGCACTTAACAAACCACATGGTGGAAGGTAGCCTAGAGCTGAGGTCACTGCGTCCATTGTTGTCCTGTATGCTCCACTCCGCTCAACAATAATCTGACCCTCACTGTAGCAGAGAAGCCTCAACCAGTCCCTCTAGCAGAGAAGCCTCAACCAGTCCCCCCCCTTTCTCTCTCTCTCTCTCTCTCTCTCTAGCAGAGAAGCCCCAACCTGACCTCTCACTGCAGCAGAGAAGCCTCAACCAGTCCCCCCCCCTTCTCTCTCTCTCTCTCTCTCTCTCTCTCTCTCTAGCAGAGAAGCCCCAACCTGATCTCTGACTGTAGCAGAGAAGCCCCAACCTGATCCCTCACTGTAGTCGAGAAGCCCCAACTTGACCCCTCACTGTAGCAGAGAAGCCCCAACCTGACCTCTGACTGTAGCAGAGAAGCCCCAACTTGACCTCTGGCTCTAGCAGAGAAGCCCCAACCTGACCTCTGACTGTAGCAGAGAAGCCCCAACCTGACCTCTGACTCTAGCAGAGAAGCCCCAACCTGACCTCTGACTGTAGCAGAGAGCCCCAGCCTGATCTCCAACTGCATATTACCGATCCATCAGTATATATGAAGGCATCCCCCGCCCGAGTGTCACCCCTCTCTGCATTGCCTGTCAAGGATTATGATGACTGTGGTAATCTGTTATTCTATCACTCGTTCTCTTTAGTGATAACAGAAGAGGACTATTATTATATCGATAGCATTTATCCACATTACTGGAATTCCATTGGAGGATTATATGGTTGATTAATGAATGCCGCCTGTCCCTGCAGTCGCTCCGCAATGTAGTGTCTAGAATTTTAATTTGTTTTCTCCGATAAAACAATAACAACATATGCATTACTCAGGATTTGAACGCACGTTCTCATTGTCAGACGGCGGTCAACCCAGCCACTCTGTCAGCCAAATAGAAAATAACACAACGATTAAATGTGAGAAAGATAGTTACTTAAACAAATCAATAAGTCCATTAGATAGTAAATTAGTTATGTAGACGTACCATGAAATGTCATATCAGACTGGGGGAGAAGCAGTTCTTACGACACGCAGAAGTGACAAGGACACGCGGCAAAGAAAACCAAACAAAGAACTCTGTAGAGAGCTACTACTAAATGGGCACTTCCTACTATAGTCAGTTATGATTAAAAGGAGCTGTTATTACTATTAGCTGTGAAGAAGTTCTTTTTCTTCTACGTACGCTGTCAGACGTCAACTTGAATTTGCTCAAAGAAAGCAGCGGCCATCATTAGGCTGTAGACACTGCTATAGAGCTTGTCTAGTGTTGGCACTGGTGATGGCCACGTGTGCTTTCTCTGGTCCTCGTATGTCGGGTAATTTTGTAGCAGATGTTCATGGGTCATTTCCCCTGTACCACAGATGCATTCGTCAGTAGCACCTAACTTTGGGTCACAGAAATGGTTTTCTTGTGGACCTTAAATTGTCCTGATGTTGATGTTTGACCACTGAACTGTGCGTTTAATTTCATGTGACCATGTGCTATTAAGTGGATTTCGTGAGGTCCGTAGGCCGTTAAGTGGATTTCGTGAGGTCGGTAGGCCGTCAAGTGGATTTCGTGAGGTCGGTAGGCAGTTAAGTGGATTTCATGTCAGGTGTGCCATTAAGTGGATTTCTTGAGTCATGTGTGCCATTAAGCGGATTTCATGAGTCATGTGTGCCATTAAGTGGAGTTCTTGAGTCATGTGTGCCATTAAGTGGATTTCATGTCAGGTGTGCCATTAAGTGGATTTCATGTCAGGTGTGCCATTAAGTGGATTTCTTGAGTCAAGTGGGCCATTAAGTGGATTTCACGTCAGGTGTCATTAAGTGGATTTCATGAGTCGTGCGTGTCATTAAGTGGATTTAATGAGGTCCGCGTGTCATTAAGTGGATTTCATGAGGTCCGCGTGTCATTAGGTGGATTTAATTAGGTCCGCGTGTCATTAGGTGGATTTAATGAGGTCCGTGTGTCATTAAGTGGATTTAATGAGGTCCGCGTGTCATTAGATGGATTTCATGAGGTCCGAGTGTCATTAAGTGGATTTCATGAGGCCCACGTGTCATTAAGTGGATTTCATGAGGTCCGCATGTCAATAAGGGGATTTCATGAGGTCCGCGTGTCATTAAGTGGATTTCATGCCCCTCTTTGACTACTAAGTAGACTTCAGAGGTCATCGCTCGAGAGCCACTAAACACACAAACTCAGCAAATTGTTACAGCGAAGGGAAGCATGGACTATCCAACACGCCCTAGCAGTTAATTGTTATTGTCTCATGGGTTTACCGTATCCTGGATTTCTACAGACGTGGTCAACATCAGTTACTAATGCGCCCAGCAAATCAGTACCGTTCCGTCGGCGAAGGTGTGGCGAGTTTACCTGCTTGGTGGGATGATGAAATGACTCCTCGAAACCCCGTTGAGCCGGGAGCCCGAGGAGCAGCCATTGTATTGACGTTATTGATGAAAGTGTGTACGTAGTAGCCGCTGGCAGAGCGAGATGAGTATACGTAATGGTGTGAGTTGAGACGGGGGTCCAGGGATAAAGACACGAAGTACAGAGCATATACGGGTTCGAGATGCTGAGCACCGCATGAGCTGTAGTGGTCGGTGACCCATAGTCGATTGATAACGTCAGCGCCAGTGATGCAGAGCTGCCAAGGCCCTTCTGTATCTCCACGCGGTGATCCTGGATAGCAGGCTGCAACATAGCAGTCTGGCTAAGGAGAAGGGATCGAAGAGAGAAGCCATATGCGGTACTCAAAAATGCCTGATGAGGTCGGATGTGTCGGACCGACAGGTGCAAATATTGCTGTCAAGCTGTAAACTACGACACAACGCATTTTGTTCTCCGGGCAACACCCTATTACTTGCAAAGCCCTGTTCATGCTTTTGTAGCGGGAGATTGAGAACGAACGGAAGAAGAAGAAGAGGAAAAAGAAGGGGAAGAAGAAGAAGACGAAGAAGAAGACAAAGCAGATACACCAGCAGATATAAATTGGCAAAAAATTCAAAATAGCTCATAGAAACGATTTCATTTCATCAATTTCGCTCAGTCCCTATCATTGATGAAATCGCCGACGACAGAAGACGAACTCCGTAGATCCCGCTGCGGTTAAAAAATGTGTCCCTGACTCAATAGTTACCAATTCACAGAAGGGTTGACTGTGAAAAGCCGGAGACGTGATTTGATCAACATGTTTTTGAACAACATGATTTGAAACTAGTACGTTGGGATTGTAAACCAAGATTAAAACCACCCAGGCCACACGCGTCCTTAGTGAAAGAGCTATAAACAGCATCAAACTACAGGTGGCGGTAGCTGTTGTCCAAGTGTGGCGGGAAAGGTTGTCGTAGAACTGGCAGGTGGCACACAATATTATATGAATGGGACATCAAGTGACAGAACTACATTAGGTCCATCAGTGCTTTCTCTTTCCCTATCTCTCTCTCTCTCTCTCTCTATATATATATACATTATTTTTTAAATTTGTGTTTTATTTAATGTTTGCCTTACTAGTTTCTACTGGTGGAGGGGCGCGTTTTCCACCCGAAACCATATTTCAATTGGGCGATATTAAGACGCATAAACCAGTGCGTGATTGCATGTGTGCGTCTGTATGTACCTATGCTAGGTGTGTGCACTCTCAGAAGCCAGCCCAACCAAAGTGCAATGGAAGGGCCTCACACAGAAGGAGAGTGTGAAAGTTGTGCAAGAGTGTGATTGTTTGACAGTCAAATGAGACAAGAGTGTGTGGGAAGAAGCCTATCAGGTAAGTATAATATATATACAAATTATGCCATCATCGTCTACGATGGACGACGACCTTTGCCATATATATATATATATATATATATATATATATATATATATATATATATATATATATATATATATATAGAGAGAGAGAGAGAGAGAGAGACCAGCAAAGATGGTGCCATAATTGGATACGGGTCTACATCGCTCTTCTGTTTTAGTTCATTATAGATGCCGTCAGATCATGGATTTGCCGGGAATTCACACTAGTCAACGACTTGTGTTCACGGAAACGTGTTGTTGTTTTCCATTTGGACTGGTTAATTCGTTCGTTTTGTGTGTTTTCTTCCGTCCGATTATCCTGGAATGGACATCGGCTATATGAATAGCACTACGCCTAAACATGTGTCATATTTCACGGTCTAGTTCCCATGTCTGAATTTCACGAGATTGGCGTCCTTCGCCCTAGCTGAAGACAGGGTCAGCTTTGTTGTATGAAATTTAGACACAACTATAATGAACTGCCACCTGGAGAGAGATGGGCTCCCTCAGGTGTGTAGCGGCCCAAGACACATCGTTGTTGTATGGCGGGAGCTGGTACTACAAACTGCAATAACGGTGCCTCAACGACCTTCTAGGTCATGGGACTGATGATGATGATGATATAATGATATACGAGTGCATTAGGTCCAGCAGATCTTTATCTCTCTTTTTCTCTCTCTCTCTCTCTTAAGTCTCTCTCTCTCTCTCTCTCTCTCTCTCTTTCTCTTGACCCTGACTAACGTCTGATCAGTATAGTTTGTCTGACCAGACGTTAGTCTTCCTCCACAGGTCCGAGCTGTAAGGTGGATGTTCAAGAAGTTGCTACAATAGTTGGTCAAAGCTCTCATGGATTCATCGAATTGTATGTGGTCTGACATTGTCATGATGCAGCAGTACTCCTCTAGTCAGCAGATACTGGTGGGCGCTTTCTTTGAATTCCACCCCGTAGCATTAACAGAACTTCACAATACCATACAGCCTTCACATTGTCACTTTTCTTTTGGAAACTTGTTTACAGCTCTCAGTGAGAACAATAAAACACTGTAAGAATAACTTTTTCTTCTGGTAGTTTGATTTGTTTTATTTTTATTTTTTTTATTTTTTGCGTTCGCCTTAATTGTTCTAATCCACAAGGCGGTGTGCGTTGCACTGTAGTTTTTATTTTTGCGCCTGTCGGCCCAGTGCATCCGACTTCACTTCAGCATGCATTTTATGTAAGGGTCTGCTTCCTCCTGCATTTTCTAAGGGTTTGCTTCCCCGGAGTAACGGCCGGTGCTGTGATGCACCTTCGGGTTGTAAGCCGTGTCACTTAACCACTAGCCCACGCTGATAGTATAACCTTGAAGCTCTTGACAGAAGGTGGAGAAGGGTGTATCCATTGGATTGAAGCACGATTTGACGGAAGCAATTCCTTGTGAATACAATTTGCAGAAAGTCCCTTTGCCGCTCCTTTTTCTCCCCCTCCCCCCTCCCCCAAATCAAACACACAACAGCACGCTGTTCTTTGACTGTACATTTTGTGAGCACGGATCCCATGCCCTCTCAAGGCATGCCCATTATCCTTCGTAGGCTGTTGCCAACAAAGAAATGGAGTCTTCTGTTACATCTCCTTGATCGTTCTCCATGTCCTCGCTCTAAGCAACATCACCGACTTGATACTGGCGTTGTATATTCTAACTTTGGTACTGAATCTTCATTTCTCTGACTATGCTGTTTACCGTCTTGCCTTTCCAATTCTGGTCTTTACATCTGCATATGTACCCCCTAACGTGTCAACTGTGCTGCCGAAATCAGTAAAGGCATCCACCTCTCCCAACGACTCTCTCTCTCTCTCTCTCTCTCTCTCTCTCTCTCTTCCGCATGATTTTAAGCGCTTACAGAGTTTAAAATTATTTTCATAATTTATAGAAATCGGAAGAAATAGGTCAAACGCGAAAATAGACATTGTCGGCTCTAGTGTAGAGTCCTAACTGTTGTGTGACCCTGGCGCTATGAGAGCGCAAGATACGACGGCTAAATAGGGGAAGCCTTTCATGGATGGGTGCCTGCTGCAAACTGTCGAGATTAAAATGGCTTGAAGAGATTACTGGTGTGGAACTGTTGGAAAGGGCCAGCTATGTATCGGTGGAACATGGCGTGTGGGCGGGGATTCGCTGCTGGTCTTAGATATGACACGTATGTGTGAAACCAGCTTAAAACATAGCAAGACAGTCTCGGTTCTGAAATCCCCAAAGCAAGGGAAGTCGATGCAAACCAAACACACGCGGAGAAGAGAGTCGAGACAAACGTACAGGAAACAGCGAAGACATGGTCAGAGCTTTTCCCAGGATAGGATGCAATTGTTGCAGACCTGTGCTCCGCAGGGAGCTGACACCATATAATAATGATGATGATGACCAGTAAGATTGCCAATAAACATGTATGTTGTATATATATATCTAAATAAAATTAATTGAATGATCACATACAATATTTTATTTTTACTATTACACTTTAAATATTAGTAATAACAATAATAATGATAATGATAACAACAATAATAATAACATTAACAGTAAAAATACTAATATTAATAATAATAATAACCCTAACAATAATAATAACAATGATAACACTACTAATGCAGTGCTGAAATCGGATGTGTCAGGCCAAAAGAAGCAGACATCGCAGCCTCGCTGTAAATTACAACGCAACATCGCAAACGTCAGTTTGTGACGAACACCAAATCAGTTCATTATGTTTATTTATGTTTATTTATTTCTGTTTACTTGTATTTACTTAATTTATTTGTGTTTATTTTATTTATTGGCGTTTATTTGCGCATATTTACGTTCATCTGTGTACATTTTATTTATGAACTTTTTTGCGTTTATTTGATTTATTTCCGTTTATCTGTGTGTATTTGATTTATTTACTTTTATTTAATTTGGTTATGTTTATTTATGTCTATTACCATATCTCGCGCATTTTCAAAGGACATAAGTGCTTTTTTTTTACTTTTTGTCAATCCCGCCCAAAGTGCACGTGCAAGTTTGACAACAACAAAAATACGAAATTCCCCTTTACGAACATGCTCTGTCGGTATAAACTGAATACTACTCTATATCGTTTCCCCCGGATGACTTGGTTCTAAAATATCATTGAATCGTGCACTTCCCTCCTGGAGCAGGACCACACCATTTTAATACATCATGCGGGAAGCATATGAACATATCAACATGATCGGTTACAACCTTTCTTCGAGTATGTCGAGACAAACGGTAATGGGAGGTCGCCGTGTAAAAACAACAACGCCTCTGAAAGCGTACAGCTAATAAATAGAATACTAACTCCATATAAGCCAGTTACGGTAAATCAAATGCAGCGTTGAGCATACACTCGGCCATCTGTGGTGACAGTGTTAAACCATCGTGATGTAGATTGGTAAGAGCGTTCAGTGACACTTGTTTGCGTGTTTTTTTAAAATACTACATCGAGTTATGGTGTTCGCCTCGGGTGCTGGAGGTCGCGGGTTCAAATCCCGGTGGAGACACCGGGATTTTTTCACGTGGATCATCCGGTAAATATTTCCCCTGATCTCTGAGTAGTGAGATCAGACACCCGTGTCCAGTGGCGCGCACGTTAAAAATACATTTGGAAATCGAACAGAGTAGGCCTAGCGGCCGCTGCTCAGGGAAAATTCCAGTTAAAAATCTACTCAAATTATTCTAGGGATTCTCGCCCCACAGAGAATATGTTGCAAAAATGGGACTGTGTGGCCATAACAACAGGTCTTGGCTATGTGGTTAGCGGAGCGGCTTAGATGGCTCCTGACAGGCTGCGGTTCTACCTTGCTCTAAATTTACGCTTCCACCTCCACCAGTCTGAAAAATAGGCGATCGTATATTCCAGGGGCTAACAGATGCTGGGATTGACCTGGCAAATCCCCAGCGGATTTTCACCTGCCAAAAAATATGAAACAAAGTTATTGGTACGCTACAGTCGACCCAGCTGTAAAGTGGCACCTAATTTCAAAGGTTTCTAAGGATCCCATGTGCGGTCTCCACGGGTTCCACAAAAGACCTCTGTAGGATTCATGAAAGGTCTCTAAGTGTTTCGTGAAAAGTCTCTATGTGTTCCGTGGAAAATCTCTAATGGTTCCACAAAAGGTCTCCAAGCATTCTGTGGAAGCTCTCTAATGGTTCCATGAAAGGTTTTTAATGGTTTTGAGAAAGGTCTCTACGTGTTCCGCGAAAGGTCTCTATGGGTTCTATAAAAGGTCTCTAAGTGTTCCGCTAAAGATCTCTAAGGATTCCACAAAAGAGCTTTAATTGTTTCACAGAAATACTCTAGGTCTTTCATAGAGAATATGACTGAAACAAATAAAAGCTGTATTGTGCCATTTTTAAAAAGCCTTATCTGGCAGTTGTAGGTAGGGGTTGAGCAGCCATGTAAGTCGGTGTTGAATTGACGTTTCATGTCCTATTCATTGAATTCTTACTTATCATCTGTAGTGAATTTGATGTTCAACGTTGTCACCAAATATTTACGTTGTAAAAATCATGTCGGCTGTGATGGATCTTCAACGTCCTTTATTTCTTGCCTTGATCGTGAATTCTGACAGACTTTTCCCCGTCCATTGTTTGATGTTTTCCTTTCAATTGTATCGTTTTTACTGCATGAACGTTTCACCTCCACCTTTCCTTACAGTATTGTTTTCAGCAAAGTGTTATGTCTTTTGATGTGGCCAAAATATCGTAATTGTCTTACTCTGATTTCGTTCATCAATTCAATTTACACACCTAATGTCAGTCATCTCTAAGTATTTACGTAGTATGATAAAGTGGGCATAATTTGTTCTCTCCAACGAGATGAACCTGGTGATACACATGAAGGAAAAAACTATACTTTTATGTCTCATAAGTTGAACTCTGGCTACATACGAAGGAAGACACTATACTTTTATCTTTATTAAGTTGAACTCTGGCTACATACGAAAGAAGACAATATACTTTTACCTCTATTAAGTTGAACCCTGGATACATACAAAAGAACGTACTATACTTTTCTCCTTCACAAGAAGACAAGTGATTCCAGTTAAAGTCACACCTTAGATATATATCACATGCTCCACACCTGGCCAACATACCTGTACATTTTTGATTAGCCGAGCGTGTCAAGACTTGTAACCTGCTTGTGACTGGCGCAGACAATGCCCACGAAGGAAGACAAATAGTGCACTGCGTGTTAAGTACTACACCATACTTGCAACAAAAGAATCCACGAGTGTTCGGTCCAGCTGAAGCACAGGGCCGCGCTGCATCTGGCTCCTCCCGGGAAACTTGATGCCGTATTTTGCGTTACGGCAGCGGGAGTTTTTTTTTAAAATTTTGTTTTAGATTATAGATGTTTCCAGGTCCACGCACAACCCTCCCTAGTCGTCTCTAATGATTTACGTGTTAAGTGGGTCTATTCTCTTTTCTCTCTAGCGAGAGGAGAATAGATACACATGAAGGAAGATACTATACTTATCAAATGAGGGAGCATGGATACACATGAATAAACATACGTTGTCTTATCTCTAAGTTGACCCAAGGATACACATACAGGAAGATACAATACGTGTGTCTTTTTATCGCCTTCTGTTCCTAAGGTGGGGTTATACTGTGTTTTAAGCCTGATGAACCAGTGCATCCTACTTAAGCGAGCAATTTTTATCGGTTCACTTTCAATGGGGGAAGGGAAGAGTAATCAGACTCAGGTGAAATATACTGATCAGGACCCCACCTCACTTAATCGCTCATGCTAGTCAGGGTCAGGCAAAATATACTGGTCAGACATGCTAGTCAGGGTCAGGCACAACATACTGGTCAGACATGCTAGTCAGGGTCAGGCAAAATATACTGGTCAGACATGTTAGTCAGGATCAGGCAAAATATACTGGACAAGACCCTTCCTAGTAGCCCTCCCTGGAAACGGGTTGTTTTCGTGGCAGCCTGGTTAACGAGGATGAGGTATCGACGAGCTCCCCGTAGTAGTGAGTAACACGCAGATGAAGCCAGGCATAGCACAATCGCCTGGAGGACTCCGGCCCACCTTCATCAGCACGCTCGGGATGTGAGGAAAGCTACTGCTACCCGCCACTTAACGTCCTTTTCAGGACGTACAAAAGAGTAAACCTACTCACTGTAGGCATTGTGTAGACTCACATAAGAAGACAGCAGTCATCGTCTGAAAGCTGATCGGCTTGTGTCTGGGTGATCGAGCTCTAGCTATCCTGGACGATGGTGTCGCACTCATCGGGAAAATACCCATGAAACGGGATCAAGATGCTGAGCAGCGCATTAGTTGCAGTGATCAGCGACTCATAGCTGACTGTTAGCGTCAGGGCCAGCGAGCCACCAAAGCTGCCAAGACCCTTCTACACCTCCACGCGGTGATCCTGGATAACAGGCTGCAGCAGGGCAGACTGGCTAAGGAGAAGGGATCGAAGAACGTATGCTAATCTGGTACTCAAAAAATACTTGCTGAAGTCGGATGTGTTGGACCGAAAGGTGCAAATATCGCAGTCAAGCTGTAAACTAAAACACAACGGATTCCGTTCTCTGTACAAAATTCTGCTACTTAAGCCCTTCTAGGGTTTGGTGGCGAGAGATTGAGAATGATCGAAGACAAGCCAAGCCATATTGTAGCAAATGAAACTTCATACAAACATACTAGTAACCTACCTGATGGTCATATGGCTAATATGAAACCAGTATTTTAGGACCGAGACAGGAATGAACTACTAAAAAAGTGTCTTGAAGGAAATACACAAAATGTCAATGATTGACTGAACAGTGCTATCTTGAAATTATGTCCCAAGAATAAGAATCATGATCTAACTATTGTGAACGCCGTTGCTGCTATTGCAGATTCTGTTTATAATTATAGGACAAAATCTTTGTTGGTAATGGAAGAAATAGAATTACTTACTTGCAGGTATCTGAGAGAGTCCTGTTAACACAAGAACATTTTGTCGCAAAAAGGAACTCAGAGAAAAGCTATTAAGGCATACTATGATGCCAGGAGGGCAAAAAGGAGTAGGATATTTGTACTAGGTGATTGGCAGGCAGTTACTGAAGAGTTTATGTATCAGGTTAGAGGTCACTGATAAGAATCAAGGTATTTAATCATTAGAAAATGGTAATAAAATAGTGTCCCTAAACTTTAGGCTGAAAACCGCAATGTACATGCGGTTTGTGATAACTTTTTTTTGTTTTTAAAGCAATTGTCCTGCAACTTTGCACATATATTCTAGATAATCATGACTTAGTTGTCAACTATGGAAATAAAGCTTTCTTACAATGTGTAAAAGTTATTATAACTTGGAGTATTACATTTTTTTCACAAAATTGAGTAAATATTTTAATTTTCATAAAAACACAATCGTAAAAAATGTAGCTTTGGCTGTAGTCCACACTAGACGGATAATTTTGAACAGCATTATAAGAAAAATGTAGTGTGTATGATCAAAGACACGGGACAAATTACAAGCAGAGTTTTTGCCATTTTCTCTAATATAAATGTTCTGTATTTATTTGTTTAATTACGTTTTAAATTAACATTTATGATGCTAAATTAAAATAAATGATACAATGTTGTAGGGTGATGATCTTTACAACATCTGCTTACATTTTATATGGATATCTACATTTGTGATAAAGTTACAATTATAAAAGTAAGACCTCTTGGTAGGTGATACTTCTTAAAGGATGAGTAGCAGCTAAAAGTAAAACTTTCAAAATATATGATATGAAAGAACTAAAGTATGTAGCCTTCTCAAATATAGACAAATATTATTGGGCTAAATGTGAGGACCATGTCTTGAAAGAGTAAAAGGAATATTGAAAAAAAGATGGACTGTTGTTCTTTCTTCCGAGAGTAGTCATCAATGTGTTGGAATCATCCGACTATGATTATTAAGTGAAAAATTAACCTTCATGTTTGCTTTCCGAGAAATAGAAGTTTCCTTCACCTTGGCAAAACGGTCCTATTCAGGGACACCCCAATCAGCTAGAAGATGGATTTAGAAACTTAATTGTAACCATTTATTGTTTGCTCCAGCATTTATTTATAAAACTGAACCAATACAACTGAAGTATGTACTTTTCATGTTCTATATATCGTGTGCTTTTACATTTTCACACATTTTTTAAACGAAATGCCCAGTTACTTCTTACGTCTTCAAAAACATATCAACTACATTACAAAAGGGCGTTATGTAGAATCTAATGTAGAAAATTTCATTTCGAATTGGAGAAGCGCATATGCCTAAAGAAAGACATTTGTTTTTAAATTTACAGTAAATTATTTTCTCAAGAGACAAAATAATTCCTTTGCTAATAAATATCAAAGGAACTAATCACTTTAAGAAAATGGCACTACCTGACACAATGTAAATTATGTCATTGGGACATTGAAAATATAAATATAAGTTCACATGCAAAAAATCACGCATATTGGTGTAAGGATTATTGTTATATTCTACGGCAATTGACGGCAACCATTGTGAAACGGACAATAGTTGACACATAAAAGTTTCATCATTTAGTCGTCGATCTTTCAAAGGAGTTTTCCCTTGAGTCCGAAGGTCTATCTAAATGCCTGGACCATATTACGATTTCAATTAGCGGCATTGGCAACAGACAGCGTGCGTACAATTTGGTTGAGAAAAACAGGCATGGGAGAGACACGGCGTAATAAAACGTCTTTTTCAGAATGATGATGATGAAGAAGAAGAAGGAGAAGAAGAAGAAGAACAATAACAACAACAACAACAATTTCCCACAGGTGTACAACTTTGCTGTTTCAAGGATCTTAGCCCAGCAGGTTTGGATTGTGTGGCCATGTTACTAACCGCTTCGCTATTCTACCGCTAAACCGCGTATTCAAGAAATCATTAACGATTGTACACAGGCTTCCTGTCGTGGCCTTATGGCATCATATAGAGTCAAAGGGAGGCAGGGAAATAAATACAAGTTTGCGTCGCTTAGCGTCCACTATACGCTCTGTGAAATAGGACGTTATGGGATTTGGACGTTGTGTGGTTTGGACGTTATGTGCTTTGGACGTTATGCGGTTTGGACGGTGTGTGGTTTGGACGTTTTGTGGTTTGGACGGTATGTGGTTTATAGATTATGTGGTTTGTAGATTATGTGGTTTTGGCGTTATGTGGTTTGTAGATTATGTGGTTTGAGCGTTATGTGGTTTGGACGGTGTGTGGTTTGGACGTTATGTGGTATGAAAATTATGTGGTTTGTAGATTATGTGGTTTAGACGTCCTGTAGTTTGTATGTTATGAGGTTTGGACGGTATGTGGTGTGGACGTTGTGGCTTGGACTTTATGTGGTTTGTAGATTATGTGGTTTGGACGTCATGTGGTTTGCACGTCATGTGGTTTGCACGTTATGTGGTTAGGACTTTGTGTGGTTAGGACGTTATGTGGTTTGGGCGTTATGTGGTTTGGACGTTATGTGGTTTGCACGTTATGTGGTTTGGACGTTATGAGCACCATACCATATACTTAAGCATAGTTTTGGCTTTCCGGGAGCGAAATTGCAACAGAAAATAAACTAACAGCGACCACCGACTCATAGCCGGCTGCTTGCTTAAGGATCATAGATGACCAAGACCATATTGTCTCCAGGTGTCGGCCCTGGAAACAGGCTGTACTCATGAAGTCTGTTAAACCACAACACAATGTCCATTTCAATACGGACGCCTAGTAGACAGACATATGGCTTTCCAGATTGGGGATGTTTAATGACCTTTTCGGTCCCCTCCAAATCGATACTTTTCATTTGTCTCTTGCTGGCTGCTAGTAACACTAAAACTGGACTTGGGCTTTTGTGAGCCATAATACTCTTCGCGGTAATATATTTTCGAAAGAAAATGACACCAGAGATAAAGCTAGAACCCTAAAGCGAGACTCACTCTCTATTCACGAGATTTGTTGCAGCTTTGTGCCGTTCGCCTCACACACTGTTATTTTGCAAACTTGTTTTTTCTAATTTTGGAAAATTCCCATTAAAAGAATAATAGAAAGTACAGCGCATACATAGTTTAGTAACATATGCGTTTATTATGACTATCGTGATATATATCCCGCATGATGCGTTACATATGTGCTGTATTATTACAGGTCTGACTTTGGACCCACTTTGTACTGTATACGAGATACGAGAGACATGAGATACGGGCAGGAAAAAGGTTGCTTTCGCTAACTTGTTTACGTCCACCAAGTCCTGTTCTCCAATCGGGATTTATGAACTCTATTATAATCTACTATTATAACAGCTTTCGGTGGCTTGGGGTATGTTTACCGTATGAATGATGAGAGTCTGCCATAGGATATCATCAATGGACAACTAGCCATGGGAGCTAGACGAATCGACCGTCACACACTGCGTTTCCAGGGACGCATGCACGTGGGACATGAAGTCACAAGACATCCAATCAGAGGACTGGGGAGCGATTACTCAGGATCGAGCTGTTT
Organism: Ariolimax columbianus; assembly: GCA_036924085.1. Taxonomy (NCBI): domain Eukaryota; kingdom Metazoa; phylum Mollusca; class Gastropoda; order Stylommatophora; family Arionidae; genus Ariolimax; species Ariolimax columbianus. The sequence continues at coordinate 88,481,868 of JAVGWX010000004.1, read as the reverse complement.
GGGAACAGTCGGTTGAAAGGAGCATAGTAGCTGTCGACGCTCGTAGAGGCCTTCTGGTTGCAGAGGAATGAGAAAAACTGAAAAGATTGGGGGTCACCCCGTATGCCAGCGCGCTCAGCATGGTTGTATAATCTTGGCGCCGTTGTACGATCTTCGCTGTGGTCGAGAGGTAAGGCACTCGCCTATCAAAGCGATGAACGGAAACGCTTGGAGGTCGAATTCCGCAATTTTCAAGCGACCTCTGGTGTCAAGGAAGGTGGGACCAGAGTGCATGCTGAGTTACCTCCAGCCGTCTTAACATATGTCTTGCCACTGGCCCAAAGTAGCTCGGAACCAGAGAGTGAGGTTGATGACCAGCTCAGCTTCTATCTCACTATAATCCAAATACAGCGCAAGTTACATCATCAAGACTAAACCTTCTGATGATATCGCTTGCGATTGGTAATTAATTTTTTTTTCAAGATTTGTGTCGGGTACTGTCACTCGCGAATCGGTCATTACAATCATAGCAGAATGTGTCGAAATACAGGAGACAGAGTTGGACACAACTGAAAGGCGCCACGGGCATGGTCTACAGAGACTGATACGCCAATTATGATCATGGTTATAACCAAATAGGACTAATGGCGTATATACCATCGGACGTTGCAAGAAAGGACGTTTTGTTGGGGAAAAGCACATATGAAAATCAAACAACGAATATATAGCATTCAATGAGGAAATAAAACGCCCAGTCCAGATCAGAAAAGGCACGACATCTTCATTATCCACAAGCCTATTTAATACTTATTCTGATGTGATAATAGATGAAGCTACCAGAAAATACAACATCAGTGTTAAGTTAAGGTCAATCAAGAAAGAGTAAGTGCCATTAAATTTGTGAATGACTAGATCTGCTCACCAAAATCAATGATACAGCCAAGGTATTTGGCTTGGCTTTGATTCGTTCGTTCTCAATCTCCCTCTACCAAACCCTGAAAGGGCTTAAGTAGCAGAATGTAGTCCAGAGAACGGAATGCGTTGTGTCGTAGTTTACAGTTTGACTGCGATATTTGCACCTTTCGATCCAACACATCCGACTTCAGCAAGTATTTTTTGAGTACCGGGTTAGCTTTCCCTTTTCGATCCCTTCTTCTTAGCCAGTCTGCCCTGCTGCAGCCTGTAATTCGGTATCACCGCGTGGAGGTGTAGAAGGGTCTTGGCAGCTTTGGTTCGCTGGCCCTGGTGCTAGCAGTCAACTATGGGTCGCTGACCACCGTAGCTCATGCGCTGCTCAGCATCTTGATCCATCCAATGTATTTGATATGAAGACAAATGCTAGTCAAACTGTAGTGATGGTAATAGTTAAAATATACCCAAAGAATAAATATCAGCATAGAGGGACAGATCATAGAACAAGTGTAAATGTTTTCATATTTGGGACAAGTTATTACAAAGGATGTTCATCGTAAAGTTGAAATCAGAACTAGGATCGCAAAAACAAAAAATTCAGCCCAAGAGAAACATAAACAAACAAAAAATACAGCCCAAGAGAAACATAAACTTCTAACATCCAGTAACATCGATATTTAAACGTGCAAAAGAATAATCACCACACATATTTGACCAGTAGCGTTTTTCGGCTCTGTAACATGGACACTAAACAAAAATAATGAAAAGAACAGAAGTTTTCGGTATGTGGTACTTTCGCAGGATGCAAAGAATGAGCTTCAAAAAGGTGAAACGAACAAGTAGTTATCGACCATAAAGCGACACATAGACGACTAATGAAAAGTATACGAAAATGTCGATTGTCTTGGTTTGGTCACAATATGAGACCTGGAGATTTGCTAGTGAAAATAGGCACAGTTCGGAGAAAAAACATAAAAAGATGTTCAAGAAACAAGTACATGACATCACACAAGCTTACAAGAACATCGGGGTTCACACTTCTTCTTGTTTGCTAATGTCCAATCTCTGTTGTGCACCCAGAAAAGGACGTTCGTAAAGTGGCGGGTTGCAGCAACTTTCCTCCCATCCCGAGTGTGCTAATGAAGGTGGACCGGGGTCCTCCAAGAGGTTGTGCTATGCTTGGCTTTGTCAGCGTGTCACTCACTACTACGGGGATCACGTCGATCACTCACCTCGTTAGCCAGACTGCCACGAAAACAGCTCATTTCCATGGAGGGCTACTAGGAAGCCCAGGCGAAGGTCTGGCCAGCATGTTTTCCTGACCCTGAGTAACACGTCTGAGTATATTTTGCCTGACCAGACGTTAGTCTTCCTCGCCAGGTGCAGACTTATACTGAGCTAAAGAGATCTAGCGAGAACAGAGCATGACGTCGTCAGTATAATTCCGATTGACTAATCCTGATTATTTAAAAAGATTTCAATTGGCACATTAAATCACAGTGTACTTTTATCAGATGCCGACCGTTCGCTAAAAATTTGGCTAAGCCTATGCACTGTGTATGAGTTATATTTCACAGATCGATATGATAAAACGACTAACATTGGCCACATTCGGCAGTATAATCACGCAGAACCAAGCTAGTTCATCACTTCCTCATTCAAATTCTGTTAGTGCTACATAATTCATTATTGACAGGATGTGTATGTGTGTGTGTGCTCGCCTTGGCCTCGGACACCTCATCAATAAAAAACACACGACCTCCATCACCACCGACACATCACACTCGTCCTCAAACACACACGCACGCATTTACACGCACAAGCACGCGCACATCATGAATTGTGGGTACTGCACTGGTAGATCCACGCAGATGGTTGAAGAAGATTGCCAGTTAACTGCATCGCCTTACCAGTACCACTGGCTGTCCTCGAGTACCAGACTTTAGAATAGATCAAACTGTTACCAATAACACCGGTTGTCCCAGACTTCAGAATATATTAGGACTTTCAAGTTTGCGTTACAATACGTGTCCCCCTTTCACAATACGGCAGACTGTGCTGCTTCTCACACTTTAGAATAGTGCAGGGCTGTCAAACATGTGGCCCGTTATTTTGATCTACTTTACCAAAACCCCTAACTGTGCTGGTCCTCACACTTTAGAATAGTTCAGGGATGTCAAATATGTGGCCCGTTAATTGATCTACTTCGCTAACACCACTAGTTGTACTGGTTCTCACACTATACAATAATTTAGGGCAGTCAAACATACGGCCCGCGGAACGTTTTAACCTGTCCTTCAGTGGGGATGGCATTCATAATGTAGGATAATAGAACCATCATAAGCTGAGATAAAGTGCGTTACTATGGCCGAATATATAGGTCGCATCACCTCATTGTGGAAGAGTAGCAGTCAAGTCAGATATGGAAGAGGAGAGACTAAGATATGGAAGAGGAGAGACAGATTTGGAAGAGGGGATACTGTCAGATGTGGAAGATGACATACTAAGTCAGATATGGAAGAGGAGAGATTAAGATATGGAAGATGACATACTAAGTCAGATATGGAAGAGGGGAGAAGAAAGTCAATTATAGTAGATGAGCGACCAATCTCAAAAATGGAAAAACGATCACTAAGTCAATAAGAGGGACCACTAAGTCAAAAAGAGGGAACACTAAGTCAAAAAAAGGGATCAGTAAGTAAAAAGAGGGACCACTAAGTCAAAAAGAGGGACCGCTAAGTGAAAAATGGAAGAGGTATCATCACTAAGTCATATATGTAAGAGGTATCACTAAGTCATATATGGAAGAGGTATCACTAAGTCGTATATGGAAGAGGTATCACTAAGTCGTATATGGAAGAGGTATCACTAAGTCGTATATGGAAGAGGTATCACTAAGTCATATATGGAAGAGATATCACTAAGTCATATATGCAAGAGGTATCACTAAGTCATATATGCAAGAGGTATCACTAAGTCATATATGCAAGAGGTATCACTAAGTCATATATGGAAGAGGAGAAATGATGTCAAATATGACACACTCAATCTAAATGTTACCAAATGAGACACGATAAAACCTACATTATTCAGTTATACTATCATTAATGCGTTTATTCTCATAGCCAGTGCCCGATGAAAGACATACAGCAGAGGCATAAAGGCCGCTCCCACACAAGTCACCGCACCATGGCCACGAGGAAGGTATCCAATACGCGCAACCACCGAACAGATATCTGAGCAAGTTAAAAGGTAGTTCCTTAGCAGACACTGCCGTCATGGATGAAGTGTTTGAGCATTCATTGTACTAAGCCACAGCTTTGATTCAGTTTCCTTCCTCGCTGCCTTCTACCGTCCTTAGCTGTCAGGCTAGGGTAGGGAGGAAGACTAACGTCTGGTCAGGCAAAACATACTGATCAGACATGTTAGTCAGGGTCAGGCAAAAATATACTGGTCAAGAACCTCACCTTGACTTCCCCGTAGCCTTCTCTAGAAACGGGCTGTTTTCATGGCAGCCTGGATAACAAGGTGAGGGATCGAGGTGATCCCCTTAGTAGTGAGCGACACACAGACGAAGCCAGCATAGCCCGCCCAACCGCCCGGAATCCGGCCCAATTTTTCAGCACAGCGGGGATATGAAGAAAGCTACATAATCCGACTCTAAACGCTCTGTTCAGAATGCACAAAAGAGTAATCGTACTAACTGGGCACTCCACAGCAACAGCAGCAGCTTGGTCGAAACGAGCAGAGGTAGCGGGAGTCGTACCCCGTACCTTTGTCATGAAAAGGGAGTGCTCTGCAACTGCGCCAACAAAAACAAAATAGTGTAGACGTTTTCACGCAGGTCAAAAAATATAAAAATGATTCGATAAGGTCAAAGATAAGTTTCACCGTGCAGCGCCCTTGGATCACCGTATCGGCTTTATGCAGCGCTTGGCCAATTAACTTGGCTTTCTGTAACACTTAGTCCCATAACATGACAGCATGTCAATTGTTTCCAAGACTTTGAACAAGGCGAGGGTCTTGTTTCATCAGACTTGGGCTACTCTTCCCTCCCACCATGATGTTATAGCTAGACTGCATGTACCGATATGCTGCAGAAGACAAAACGTGGGTTATCACACTGAGGACAAATATCGGCCAGGTATGTTATACAGGCCATAGTATGATAACTGTCTATCTATCTAGTCATTATCCCTAACTTCCATCATTTTTTTAAAACTATACAATCGGCGTTTGGTCTAATTGTTGAAGTCCGCACCGGCTGATATACACGGCTTAACAGTCAACAAAGGTTTCTATGGAAACCACAATGTTAATACGGATGGATGACCCTGGTACAAAAGCGAGTTAAAGAACAAGTTAACACTAGGCACATAAAGCTTAACCGATGAAAGTGCCTTAATACCTGCATGTGTTTATGAGACTTAGATGATGAGATAGTGTATGATGTGAGAGTAGAGACATAGATGAAACGTGATTACTCGAGGGGATGGACATGCAAGAACACGAAAGATAAGCCCCGGCTCTGACTTACTTACATACTTAGGAAAACGTGCATAATTCAAGGCAACAATTTGGATGGCAAATTGAATCAAGATGCTGCAGCGGTCAGCGACCCATAGTTGACTGCTAGCGTCACGGGCAGGGAACCAGAGCTGCCAAAGCCCTTCTACGGCTCCATGGGGTGATCCTGACTAACAGGATGCACCAGGGCAGACTGGTTAAGGAGAATGGTGTGAAGAGGGAAGGCTAACCGGTACTCAAAAATGCCTGCTGAAGACGGATGTGTCGGACCGAAAGGTGCAAATGTCGCAGTCAAGCTGTAAACTACGACACAATGTAGTCCGTTCCCCGGACAACATCCTGCTACTTGCAAATCTATTTTCAGGGCTTGGTCGCGGGAGATTGAGAACGAACGAACAAAGAAGAAGAAGAAGAAGAAGAAGAAGAAGAAGAAGAAGAAGAAGAAAAGATGTAATGAAAGACACGATTTCTTATTATTCATGAATAGAAACGCGAAGTTCTTCTTCTTCTTCTTCCTCTTCTTCTTCTTCTTCTTCTTCTTCTTCTTCATCGTCATCTTCAGGATTAACCGTCCCTCTTTGAACTCTACTCCTTAGTCAATCTGCACTGTTGCAGCCTGTAATCCAGGATCACCACGAAGAGGTGGAGAAGGGAGCCCTGGGTCGCTGGCCGTGTGGTTCGCAGTTAGCTTTGAGTTACTGGCCGCTAAAGGTATTGCACTTGATCCCGAAACGTGAAGCAGCATCGCATGCTTTATTAGAGATACTTATCAACTGAGGCAGACAACGTTCTCCGATATATTCAAGTTAACGTCCGAAAGCGTACAAGGAACTAGGCGCTCTGTAGCAGAGCACGACAAATTCCGGGGCGTCAGGTCGTGATGCGCATAGAAATGATGCTCTCGGGACTAACATTTTAAGGACACTTATGATGTTCGTGTGAGGTGAAAGTATAATTTGGAGTGAGCGAATTAAGTGGCTTATGATGTTCGTGTGAGGTGAAAGTACAATTTGGGGTGATCGAGTTAAGTGACGTATGATGTTCGTGTGAGGATATAGTATAAATTGAGGTGAACGAATCAAGTGACTTATGATGTTCGTGTGAGGATATAGTATAATTTGAGGTGAACGAATCAAGTGACTTATGATGTTCGTGTGATATGAAAGTATAATTTGAGGTGAACGAATTAAGTGACGTATAATGTTCGTGTGAGGATATAGTCCAATTTGAGGTGAGCGCCTCAAGCGACACATGATGTTCGTGTGAGGATATAGTCTAATTTGAGGTGAACGCCTCAAGCGACGCATGATGTTCGTGTGAGGATATAGTCTAATTTGAGGTGAGCGAATCAAGTGACACATATCATGTGCGTTCCAGATGTTAAGAACATTTGACTGAAGATAAGATCATGTATTTTGAACGATTAACTAATTAATTGACCCGTACAATGTTCGTGTGGTGCGTTAGTACAATTTGGCCGGAGAAAAATATCAGTTTACTGGAGCAGTGACCGAATCAAGGGCCGCGTGATATCATGTGAGAAGATAGTACGATTTTGCAGACATATGATGTCCATGGTGGGATGTCTCGTACAATCTGGCTGGAGAAAATATCAGATACGTGAAACGGTGAACTAATTACGAGACACGTATGTGTGCAGTTGGGTAACAATAGGTACGAGACATGGCGATCGCGCTGTCTCACTCCTGTTCGTACTCGTGGAACACTAGTGGTTCACTCGTGGAAGCATTGACTAAAAAAGCCTTCAGCGCAGGAGTGACAGTTAATCCAGGGCGGGGAAATCTATACTTCACAGCTGATAAACTCCTGTTACGTAATCAATATAAGACTTCCGCCCGCATATTGTCGCACCCACGTTTGCATACAAGCACACACATATCATCATCATCATCATGTGACAGGGTGAATGACATGTACGAATGTGGGTCAGCTAAGCTTCCCGTCTGGGATTACCATCATTACGCTGATCCATCATTTCGCACCAAGTGTCACAACTATACCTGTCCCCCTTACAGTAAGCCTGTCTCCCAGCATTTGCAGTGGCGGTATCAATAGCAATGCTATTTACGTTACGAGGTTGCCAGGTCAATTCACAAACCTCTTAAGTCATCTTTTACGACATGCTTGGACGATTACATGGGTTAAATTCTTTTCAACTTCGCCAGAACATTGTCGTGGCCCGAAAAAGAAAGAACAGAATAGTGATACTGTATACCTGTCAATCTTGCCGAAAGAGGCGACAAAGGAGGGTTGGGCATTAGACCAGTCAACTCATCATGTGTACATTTTTACCCACAGAACGTAAAAACATGTGGACAAGTCAACTAGGAAAAAAATATACCTACCCATTCTTCCTCCTCGTTCGTTCTCTCACTCTGAACAGAGATATGCAAGTAGCATGAATGTAGTCTGGAGAACGGTATGCGCTGTGTCGCTAGTTTACAGTTTGACTGTGATATTTGCACCTTTTGGACCGACACATCCGTCTTCGGCAGATCTAACCATTCAATACAGAAGTAGGTGTTTGTAGAGAGAACAAATGACGCCATACAGAGACGACCACAACGAAACTATATCGAGAACAGGACTATTTTTTTCTGGGAGACAAACCGAATCACACATGGAGAAGAGAGCTCAAACATGAAAGGGAACTAGTAAGACGTAGACGGAGTTTAAACGGATGGCTCAGAAATAGAGAACTTGCAGAAGATGAGGGACTAATTCAAGAGACGAAACAGGTCTGGGCATGGAGCTGGCTATCCCATCCTGTAAAGATTATAAGCCACAGAAATAGATCAAAAGGTGTATCAATGCTCTATGGTCGAAGAGGGGGAGATAAGTCAAATCAGGAGAAGACAAGAACGTGAACAAATTGTTTCAGTCAAGAATATGTTTTTACCTATATTTAGCTGCTAAAGTGGAGAGGTCAGACACTTGTCTCTCAGGGAGCTGCTAAATCGCAGAGGTCAGGCGCTTGTGTCTCAAGGAGCTGCTAAATCGCAGAGGTCAGGCGCTTGTCTTTCAAGGGGCTGCTGAATCGCAGAGATAAGGCGCTTGTCTATCAAGGAGCTGCTAAATCGCAGAGGTCAGACGCTTATCTCAAGAGAAGCTGCTAAATCGCAGTGGTCAGGCGCTTGTCTCTCAAGGGGCTGCTAAATCGCAGAGGTAAGGCGCTTGACTCGCAAGGGGCTGCTAAAGCGGAGAGGTCAGGCGCATGTCTCTCAAGGGGCTGCTAAAGCGGAGAGGTCTGGAGCTCGTCTAAAGGGGCGACTAAAGTGGAGAGGTCTGGAGCTTGTCTCTAAAGGGGCGACTAAAGCGGAGAGGTCTGGAGCTCGTCTCTAAAGGGGCGACTAAAGCGGAGAGGTCTGGAGCTCGTCTAAAGGGGCGACTAAAGTGGAGAGGTCTGGAGCTTGTCTCTAAAGGGGCGACTAAAGCGGAGAGGTCTGGAGCTCGTCTCTAAAGGGGCGACTAAAGCGGAGAGGTCTGGAGCTCGTCTCTAAAGGGGCGACTAAAGCGGAGAGGTCTGGAGCTCGTATCTAAAGGGGGGACTAAAGCGGTCAGTCGTTAGCCTCTCATGTACCGAATGAAAGCATAAAACCACGGGCGTTGGAAACCCGTAAGCGTACCTGGTTTCAAAGGAGACGAGGCTTAGCGTCTAGTCCTATTGAAGACGGACAACACACTCGGAAGTCCCGTGTAAACGCTGTGCACGTAAAAGAATCCTACGCAGTTTCAAATTGTTAAAGAGCAGGCCATTAACCGTTGTCCGGGCAAACACGATTTTAATTAATTACGCAGACAATACGCCACCTGTAAGTTGCAGGAAGTAAAAACGAAAGAATATCCTAGTGGCTAGCTTCGGCTACCTGGCAGCAGGCATACACCTGTCTTTTGAGTACCAGGATTTCCAAGTATTCCAAGTTCGTATCTAAAGAGGCTGGACATCAATAAAAGGAAGTGATAGACATCCATATGGGACATCTCAGTAGGAATTGACGAGGAAGATCATTCACATTTCTCTATTCATTTCAACAACTGGGATCAAGATGCTGAGCAGCGCATGAGCTGCAGTGGTCAGCGACCCATAGCTGACTGCTAGCGTCAGGGCCAGCGAACCAGAGCTGAGCAGCGCATCAACTGCAGTGGTCAGCGACCCATAGCTGACTGCTAGCGTCAGGGCCAGCGAACCAGAGCTGCCAAGACCCTTCTACACCTCCACGCGGTGATCCTGGATAACAGGCTGCAGCAGGGCATACGGGCTAAGGAGAAGGGATCGAAGTGGGAATGCTAGCCCGGTATTTAAAAAATGCTTGCCTAAGTCGGATGTGTCGGACCAAAAGGTGCAAATTTCACAGTCACACTATAAACTACGACACAACGCATTCCATTCTCTGGACTACATTCTGATACTTTAGCCCTTTCAGGGTTTGGTAGAGGGAGATTGAGAATGAACGAAGCCAAGCCAAGCGATTTCAACAATTAACGAATAGGGATAAAGTACCCCCATATACTTAACTTAATGTGTTTATACTGGCTAAGGGGATCACAACGCTGAGTAGTGCATGAGCTGTGGCGGATAGCGAACCAGAGCTGTAAGACCCTTCTACGCCTCCACATGGTGGTCCTGGATAACAGGCTGCAACAGAGCAGACTGGCTAAGGAGAAGAGATCGAAGAAGGAAGGCAAACCCGGTACTCAAAAATGCCTGCTGAAGTCAGATGTGTCTGACCGAAAGGTGCAAATGTCGCAGTCACGCTGTAAACTACGAGACAGCGCATTCCGTTCTCTGGACTACATTCTACTACTTGCAAAGCCCTTTCAGGGCTTGGTAGCGGGAGACTGGGAACGAACTAAGCCAAGCCAAGCCATACTGGTTTAGAAGACTCTACAGAATCTGTATACAACCAGTTTTTTGCAGGGTTGTTAACCGTTGTGCGAGTCCATCTAAATAGACTCAAACACTCAAAAAAAATTGTTTGACCATCGCAAGTGACGTTTTTGTCTTGATGATGTAAATTTCGTTGTATATGGATTATAGTGAGCAAGAGGCTGCACTGGTCATCAACCTCATTCCTGGTCCCGGGCTACCTTGGAGCAGTGGCAAGACTTAAGCCAAAATGACTGGGGGTAATTTAGCATGCATGCATGCACTCTGGCTCCATCTCTTTGAGACTAGGTGTGGCTTAGGACCAGAGGGACTCGAACCCACACTGTTTCCGTTCATCGCTTTGAGAAGTGAGTGCTTTATCTCTCGACCCCAGCGACTCAAACACTAGAGCAAAGCAGACCCACAACCTGTTAGGCGCCAAATATGCTGCCCTAAACAAACCACATAACCATGGCCGGTGTTATGCCATGTCACACAGTTAGTCGCCTCATTCGACATTCTCTATGTGGGGCAGTGGTGCTATTCTTGTCCTTACCATACACAAAGACCCTGGCGGACCACTCGGGAGACACCGCTGTCGTGTATTACATGTTAGAGACTTCCTTGTCAATTTGCACTCACTGCCTTTCCCAAAAATAAGCTGCGTACCCATGTACAGCTGGGTCGACTGAAGTGATTTGATAACGGATACGAAACCCGGTTAACTTCGTCGTCAGAAACGAGCGCTCCACGACTCTGATGCCAAGTTGTCTTTTAGATTATACGTGTTCAAATGAAACCGGACCTAACTGTAAAAAGTGAACATTCGTACGGTGCGCATGATTTTTTTTTTGATTTAAAAAAAAAAAAATATTTGCGTTCGTCTTATTTTTCGAATTCCCAAGGCTGTGTGCGTTCCGCTGTGGTTTTTATTTTGCACCTGTCTGCCCAGTGCATCCGACTTCAGCATGCATTTTATGTAAGGGTCTGCTTCTTCCTGCATTTTCTAAGGGTTTGCTTCCCCGGGGTAACGGCCGATGCTGTGATGGGGATCGAGCCCAGCACCTTCTGGTTGTGATCCGTGTCACTTAACCATTAGCCCACGCCGTCCCAGATGCACATAATGACGTCACATATGATATAAACAGCACATACCAACCGTCAAGTTCGCAAAAAGTTTGCATTATCCTCCGACTCATAGTTTCCTCAGCAGACCGTTGAAAACATGGAGGGTGTGATACGGAATCCGTCCAGAGTTGATCAGCGAGCGGTGATTCGGTTTCTAACAGCTGAAGGATGTCGACCAGTTTACATTCATCGCAGAATGCAAGCAGTGTATAGGGACAAAAGTGTGTCGAAGACAACAGTAAAGAACTGGACACAGATGTTTGCACCGCTGCGGTTCCCAACTTAGTCTCCAAGGATCTCTTTCCTGAGATTTGTAGGTCCAGTTGGCAATAAGCTGTCCTTGTAACAAATCGTCGATGTTGTAATGGAGAGTATGGAAGTCTGGCCAACGCATTGGAGGTCTACCCCGCTGTATTTTTCTGACTCGATGGTACCAGACTGCTGTCGACGTGTTCCAGTGGCCATCCTTTCTTCTGAGTATGTGGCCCGCGCACTGATGTTTTGCCGTAGGTCAGAATGATTTATAGGGACGGCGTAGGTTTGTGGTTAAGTGACACGGCTCACAATCCGAAGGTGCTAGGTTCGTTCCCCAATCACTGCACCGGCCGTTACCCCGGGGAAGTAAACCTTTAGATAATGCAGGCGGAAGCAGACCCTTACATAAAATTAATGACGGAGTCGAATGTACTTGGCCGACAGGAGCAAGATAGAAATATAGTGCAACGCACACCGCATTGGGGAATAGTAAATAAGGCGAACGCAAACAAGAATGATTTATGCATCTTATGTCTATAGTGAAAGACCATTCAGTTGTAAGGTAGATTTGTGCTCACCTTGAACCGGCTCACACCTGCCTATATTATTATTGGCATCTCATGTTCACTTTTGCTACCGCCCATATGACTTTGTACCCCAGTAAGCAATGCAGTGGCGTACCCAGTATGTTCACTTTTGATTGACTTTTCGAAAATATCTATCTATCTATCTATCTATCTATCTATCTATCTATCTATCTATCTATCTATCTATCTATCTATCTATCTATCTATCTATCTATCTATCTATCTACCTACCTACCTATATTTCTATATCTATCTACCTGTCTGTCCTGCCTGTCTGGTTTGTCTGTCTGTCTATCTATGTATCTATGTATCTATTTATCTATCTATCTCTCTCTCTATATATCTATCTATCTATCTAGCTATTTATCTATCTATCTATCTATCTACCTACCTACCTGCTTATCTATCTATATCTATCTACCTGTCTGTCTGGTCTGTCTGTCTGGTCTGTCTGGTCTGTCTGTCTGTCTGTCTGTCCTGCCTGTCTGGTTTGTCTGTCTGTCTAGCTATGTATCTATCTATCTATCTATCTATCTATCTATATATCTATATATCTATATATCTATCTATCTATCTATCTATCTATCTATCTATCTATATATATATATATATATATATATATATATATATATATATATATATAGAAGTCATCCAAGTAAAGTTCTCTTGAGAATAATACTTAACAGACTGAAACCACAGGCAGAGAATATCATTGCCGAAGAACAAGCGGGCTTTCGAGCGGGAAGGTGTACCATCCAGCAGATATTTAATATTCGGCTACTGAATGAAAAGTACTCAGAGTATCAACAACAACTCTACCATGCCTTCATTGACTTTAGAAAGGCGTTTGACATAGTGTGGCGCTATGGTCAACAATGACGCATTATAAGTTCAACAGTGATATTATGAGGGTAATTGCAAACCTTTATGAGCAGGCGACAAGCGCAGTCTCTGTAGAGGGAACGCTAGGGGATTGGTTCCGTACGACGGTGGATGTGAGACAGGGGTCTATACTCTCCCCAACACTCTTCAATATATTCTAGGAGAGAATAATGGAGACGACCTTAAAAGGACATGTTGGTACGGTTAAAATAGGTGACAGGCTTATCACAAACTTCCAATTTGCTGATAATATTGATGTATTGGCAGGCACAGAAAGGGAACTCCAGGAGTTGATTGGTAGATTGGATAGAACGGCCCTGAGTTTTGGTATGGAAATAAATGCATTTAAAACAAAGCTCATGACCAATACCGTAGCATGGTTTAAATCTGTAATAGAGGCAAATGGGCAGGAACTTGAGGTGGTAAAACGTTTCAAATACCTGGGATCATTGATCAGCGAAGAGGGATCGAAGCCAGAGGTAATTGCAAGAATAGCACAAACAACAGCGGCGCTGACTAGGCTGAAACCTATATGGCAAGACAAGCGACTCGCCCTCGGCATAAAAGTTAGACTAATGGGCTCTTTGGTGCTATCAATATTTCTGTATGCCTGCGAGACCTGGACCATTACAACAGATATCCAGGGCAGGATTCATGAAATGGAAATTAGGTGCTATAGAAAACTCCTAAATGTTACATATAAAGATCGTGTCACGAACGTAGAAATCCGTCAGAGTTGAAGACGCTATTGGTCCTTTAGAAGATCTGTTCACAGCTATCAAAAGACGAAAGATGGCCTGGTGCGGGCACGTCGCGAAGTCCAACGGAATTACCAACTCGATACTCTTTGGTTCTGTACCAGGACAGAGAGGGCGAGGACGTCCAAGGAAGAGATGGGTGGACAACATCACTGAGTGGTCAGGCCTTCGTACCGGTGAGATACGTCAGGCGGCGACAGACAGAGAGGGATGGCGTGGGATTTTGGGAGTGTCTTCATGTGTGCCGCAACGACTTGATGGGGTACGGGATGAACTGAACTGAACTGAACTGAACTGATATATATATATATATTGTCTGATCCTGGTTTGCCTTTCGGCGTCAGGTGTATAAGTGACATTTGGACAGCGCCTTGGCGTGCGCTTCGTATAAGGTGGAACTTGTTGCCTCGGAAATTCCGTGAATCCATCTTTTGCGGGGTCGACCACTAGTTCTGGTACCGCTGTGTTTAAGTGTTAGAGCCATATGTGGGACGCTGCTGTGTTGCTGTCGCGACATGTGGCCAAACCACTGAGTTTGCTGTTTTCTATTGAAGTCTAGCACTGGCTCAGTGCCATCTGTTTCCTGATCTCACCGTTTCTAATTCTGTTCCATCTTGTCTCATTTAGCATTCTCCTCAAGCATTTCATTTCTGTTGTTTCTATTTTTCTATTATCTGTTGATGTCCGTGTCCAAGTTTGACACTTGTATCATAGTGTAGGCATGAACATTGTGTTACACATGTCTCTTTTTGTGCCAATCTTTACGTGCTTTGTTCTTCAGTATTGTTGACATCTGGCCAACTATTTGGTTTGCATTCTTCCATTTGATGATACTATGCTTCCTACATATTTGAAATCCTTCACTTTTTTGAGTGGTTGCTGTTCTATGTAGACCTTATCGGCTGTTTCTGTTCTATGTAGACCTTATCGGCTGTTTCTGTTCTATGTAGACCTTATCGGCTGTTTCTGTTCTATGTAGACCTTATCTGCTTTCTGTTCTATGTAGACCTTAGCGGCTGTTTCTGTTCTATGTAGATCTTATCGGCTGTTTCTGTTCTATGTAGACCTTATCGGTTGTTTCTGTTCTATGTAGACCTTATTGGCTGTTTCTGTTCTATGTAGACCGTATCAGTAATTTTTATTCTATGTAGACCTTATCGGTTGTTTCTGTTCTATGTAGACCTTATTGGCTGTTTCTGGTCTATGTAGACCTTATCAGTAATTTTTATTCTATGTAGACCTTATCGGTTGTTTCTGTTCTATGTAGACCGTATCGGCTGTTTTTGTTCTATGTAGACCTTATCGGTTGTTTCTGTTCTAGCTATTGTCATTGTTTCAGTTTTACTCACGTTGATTCTCATGTCCTTCTGCAGTTAAGTTAAGGTTGTTTAAGCGTTGTTGCAGCTGTTCTTCAGTGTTTGCAATGACTGCCTGGTCGTCGGCGTAGAGGAGTTCGCTACAGCTGTTATCATCGTTAGATTGGGCTTCTTTGCTGATTTGGTCCATGTAAGTGAAGGGGAGGACACACGTTGCTGATTTAGTCCATGTAAGTGCAGGGGAGGACACACCTTGCTGATTTGGTCCATGTAAGTGCAGGGGAGGACACACCTTGCTGATTTGGTCCATGTAAGTGAAGGGGAGGACACACCTTGCTGATTTGGTCCATGTAAGTGAAGGGGAGGACACACCTTGCTGATTTGGTCCATGTAAGTGAAGGAGAGGACACACCTTGCTGATTTGGTCCATGTAAGTGAAGGGGAGGACACACGTTGCTGATTTGGTCCATGTAAGTGAAGGGGAGGACACACCTTGCTGATTTGGTCCATGTAAGTGAAGGAGAGGACACACCTTGCTGATTTGGTCCATGTAAGTGAAGGGGAGGACACACGTTGCTGATTTGGTCCATGTAAGTGAAGGGGAGGACACACCTTGCTGATTTGGTCCATGTAAGTGAAGGAGAGGACACACCTTGCTGATTTGGTCCATGTAAGTGAAGGAGAGGACACACCTTGCTGATTTGGTCCATGTAAGTGAAGGGGAGGACACACCCCTGTGTAACTGCAGTTTTGACAAGAAACTTTTCCGACTCACCGGCACTTGTTCGTACCGTGCACTAATTTTATACACACATTCACATATACTAATCAAGTGCTGCTGACTAACGCCATAGCTCTTCAGTGTTCTCACAGCTGTTGTCAGTTGACCCGCTTGAACGCTTTTCTTGATATATGAATGTAAAATGAAGTTTCCATATTCGATGGCTTTTTCTGCTAGTTGCCGAAAGACAAAGATGGCATCTGTGCAGCCCCTGTTTTTTTTCTGAAACACGTTTGTGCTTCGCTAGTTGGAATTATATTGTTGGGCGAAGTCTTGTCTCTACCATTTGACAGAAAATCTTTCCCGTGTGGCTCAGCAGTGAAATTTCTATGTAAGTTGGGCTCTTACTACCTTTCTTTGTCCATATGGTGACGAATTTGTCATTTCTCCAAGCTTCAGGTGCCTTTTGGTTGGTACACAATATGTTGAACAGTCTCTGAAGCCAGGCTATTCCCGCGTCGCGCGCCGCTTTGATCAATTCAGCTGGTATATATTCTGCTCCAGGGGACTTGTTCGTTGGAGAATTTCGCACTGATTCTCTTATTTCCGAAATCAATATTTCTTGTTCGAATTATGTAATTGAATTGGGGCTGGTTGATTGTTGGAACATGTCTTCTGCTGGTGGTATATTGAGGAGTTGGCTGAAGTATTCCTGCCATTTTTTCATAATTAACTTTGGGTCATTTAACTCTCTGTCTGAGCTGTCATTTATGAACTCCGTTGGGTCGTAACACTCTTCTCTATTCCTCGTGGTCGTAACACTCTTCTCTATTCCTCGTGGTCGTAACACTCTTCTCTATTCCTCGTGGTCACAACACTCTTCTGTATTTCTCGTGGTCGTAACTCTTTTCTATGTCTCGTGGTCGCAACACTCTTTTCTATTTCTCGTGGTCGTAACTCTTTTCTATTTCTCGTGGTCGTAACTCTTTTCTATGTCTCGTGGTCGTAACTCTTTTCTATGTCTCGTGTTCGCAACACTCTTTTCTATTTCTCGTGGTCGTAACTCTTTTCTATTTCTCGTGGTCGTAACTCTTTTCTATGTCTCGTGGTCGTAACTCTTTTCTATGTCTCGTGTTCGCAACACTCTTTTCTATTTCTCGTGGTCGTAACTCTTTTCTATGTCTCGTGGTCGCAACACTCTTTTCTATTTCTCGTGGTCGTAACTCTTTTCTATTTCTCGTGTTCGCAACACTCTTTTCTATTTCTCGTGGTCGTAACTCTTTTCTATGTCTCGTGGTCGTAACTCTTTTCTATTTCTCGTGGTCGCAACACTCTTTTCTATTTCTTGTGGCTCGGATCTTCTGTTAGAATTTTCCAATTGATCTTGAGAAGTCAGAATTTAAACTTTCTCCATAAACTTCCCATGTTTTGGCTTCAGCAGATGCGATTGCATTCTTTGCCTAGTGTCTTGCAGTTTTATAGCCTTCATAGTCTTGATCTGTTCTACTCTTAACCCATGCTTTACATCTATTTTTCTTTTATTTGATGGCAGTCTTCACTTCGTTAGGCCATCATTGTGTCATTTTCTTGTGCTGTCGTGTAAGATTAAATGGTGTAATCACCTTCCCATACTTAAAATTTAGTTTAATTCTCTACAATACATCATTTGTATACATATATAATTTAATTATGCGCAACAAGAGTTATTAAATATTCTCTTCTTATCTGACATTTTGAGTCTAGAAAAGATTAGAAGGTATGGCAAGAGGGGGCACAATCCGAGGAGCCTTTAGTTGGGTTTAACGGAGCTGTGGGGGAGGAAGACTAACGTCTGATCAGGCAAAACATACTGATCAGACATGTTAGTCAGTGTCAGGCAAAGCATACTGATCAGACATGTTAGTCAGGGTCAGGCACAAAATACTAATCAGACATGTTAGTCAGGATCAGGCAAAATATATTGATCAGACATGTTAGTCAGGGTCAGGCACAACATACTGATCAGACATGTTAGTCAGGGTCAGGCAAAATATACTAATCAGACATGTTAGTCAGGGTCAGACAAAACATACTGATCAGACATGTTAGTCAGGGTCAGGCAAAACATACTGGCCAAGACCCTCACCTCGGCTTCCTCTCAGCCCTCCCTGTAAACGGGCTGTTTTCATGGCAGCCTGGATAACAAGGTGAGGGATCTCACCGTAGTAGTGAGCGACGAGCAGATCAAGCCAATCATAGCACAGCCGCGTGGAGCATTCCGGCCCACCCTCATCAGCACGCTCGGGATGTGAGAAAAGCTGCTGCTACCCACCACTTAACGTCCTTTTCAGGGCGCACAAAAGAGTAAACCTACTCATTGTGGATGTTGGAAACAAGACAATGGGACTAAGAAACTTTCAAAGATCGGAGGGTTGGTAACCGATAGATATCGTATGTGACGTGTGTGAATTAAACGTCCACTACAAATACACGCTACCACCACTCCACCACCTGCCCTCTACACATCTATAGTTGTTCACTTTGTGAATATCCCCCTCATGTGGACGATTTATTTGTTAATAACACACTCCACACCCACCCTTTATAAGTGAGCGTAAAATCGTTGGGTAGAGGAGAGAGGCTTTGTCCTTGTAATAAATTACTCGACCGTATGTATCGTCTTCTTTTTCGTCGTTCGTTCTTAAACTCCCGCTACCAAGCCCTGCCCGTTCTTAAACTCCCGCTACCAAGCCCTGCCCGTTCTTAAACTCCCGCTACCAAGCCCTGCCCGTTCTTAAACTCCCGCTACCAAGCCCTGCCCGTTCTTAAACTCCCGCTACCAAGTCCTGACCGTTCTTAAACTCCCGCTACCAAGTCCTGACCGTTCTTAAACTGCCGCTACCAAGCCCTGCCCGTTCTTAAACTCCCGCTACCAAGCCCTGACCGTTCTTAAACTCCCGCTACCAAGCCCTGACCGTTCTTAAATTCCCGTTACCAAGCCTTGATCGTTCTTAAACTCCTGCTACTAAGCCCTGAAAAGAGATATGTAAGCAGAAGGTTGATCTCCGGTGTTGTGTCGTTGTTTACAGCTTGACTGCGATATTTGCACCTTTCGATACAACACATACGACTTCAGCAAGCATTATTTGAGTGCCGGGTTAGCATTCCCTCTTCGATCCCTTCTCTTTAGCCAGTCTGCCCTGCTGCAGCCTGTTATCCAGGATCACCGCGTGGAGGTGTAGAAGGGTCTTGGCAGCTCTAGTTCGCCGACCCTGACACTAGCAGTCAGCTATGAGTCGCTGACCATCGCAGCTTATGCGCTGCTCAGCGTCTTGATCCCTTATATTGTTTTTATTTTTTTTTTTTTAAATATCGTTCAGTTTATTTTGCGCCATACGACCCAGTGCATGACATCACTTCCCATAGAGCAAAGGTCGGAGAACAGTTAAATTACCCAACATTGAGTTAATAATAACATGAAAGAAAAAGATTAAGTAGAAAAAGAAGAAAAGACTAAGAAAAGAAGAAGAAGAAAGAGAAGAAGATTGATGAAAAAGAAGAAGAAAAAAGGATGAGGAGAAAAAGAAGAAGAACAAGCAGAAGAACAGCAAGAACACGCAGAAGCAGAATAAGAAGAACAAAAAGAAGAAGTCATTGAACCATTTTATTTATAGTGGTATAGCTGCATGATAATATCTGGACATTTCGCCCGACAAATGAGCCTTTCCAAAAGTAATTATATTCGAGATCAATTTTCCTAGCCATTGTTTGTGACGAGACTACCTATAAGGCAGCAATGGTTTCGAAATGAGAGTCAACCTTGCCATACATTATTTAACATATGGCTTGCTGGTTTCATCTAACACGGGAGCGCTCAGCTTGTGGAGAATCCCCCCCCCCCCTCGCACCCAACCACAATTTCTTCTTCCCCCCCCCCCCCGCACCCAACCACAATTTCTTCTTCCCCCCCCCCCCCCCCCCCCCCCAGTAAGTAATGTCTTTATACTGGTTTAGAACACTTTGCTCGACATAATGACACAAGAAACGAAGATCCGCATTTTCAACCTGTATGGCCCACCAAACAAAGACCTGTCGCTCTCGAGTATGGAAATCAAGGACTCCAGCTGCCTAGTAGTTGGAGACTTCAACAGCCACTCGGAGAGATGGGGATATTCGGACACAGACAACAGAGGTGACGAAGTGGAAGACTGGGAGATAGACACAAATCTCTTTCTTATCAATAGGCCGGAGGACAGCCCTAGCTTCTATTCTAGAACTTGGCATACCACCTCTACTCCAGACTTAGCCTTTTCCACGGTGGATATTCACCACAAAATAGACCGCCAGGTGCTAAACCAATTGGCAGGTAACGACCACAGGCCAATTAGGCTAGAAGTTGACATGAAAGTAGGCCCACAGGAAATAAAACCGCTCCCACGTTGAAATTATAAACGAGCCGACTGGGACAGATTTGCAATCCTGACAGATGGGCTGTGTGAAACCATCAACACACGGAATAACAATATGAAACCCATGGTGGAAAGCCTAAGCAAAGCAATAATGCAAGCAGCCACCGAAACCATCCTAAGAGGGGCAAGGAAAAACTACAAGCCATATTGGAATGATGAATTGAAGAAAGCGGAAGAAGAAGTCTCAAATGCTAGGAACATGTCAGAGAAAGAACAATCTATGGAGGCAAATATCGCCCCCAAAGCCATCACGGCGAAATAAAAAAGAACACTAAACCAAATAACAAGAGACAGCTGGAAAAACAAAACAGAAAGCCTCAATTTAGAAAAAGAAGGGAACAAACTATGGAAGTTAGTCAGAACCATGAATGACGAAACTCCATCAAACAAACAAATTACCATCAAGCAGGGCCACAACATGCTCACTGGAAAAAAGCAGCAAACGCCTTTATAGAACATTATGCCAGAGCAAACCGCATTGATGTCCCTACAGATAGGCATACAGACATTAGTGAAGAACAAAAGAGCCACGACAAAATCAATATTGCACCAGAGGAGCACATGATGGCAAAACTAACAATGAATGAAATGGAAGAGGCCATGAGAACTTTAAAGAAAAACAAATCGCCCGGAAAAGATGGGGTACCAAACGAAATGCTGATGGGGCTGGGCCAAACAGCAAAGAGGAAGTTACTATCAGTCCTGAACCAAAGCTGGAAAAGAGGAATTATACCGCAGGCATGGAAAGATGCTGTAATTATACCAGTACCAAAGAAAGAAAAAGATAGAGCAGATCCAAATGGATAGAGGCCTATCAGTCTACTGAGCTGTGTAGGCAAACTGATGGAGCGTATGATAAATACCAGACTGATGTGGCATCTGGAAGAAAAATACATACTAATTCCACAGCAAGCAGGCTTTAGACAGCACAGATCCACTGAGGACCAGATCACCCTCATAACCCAGGAAATAGGAGATGCTTACCCGGAGAAAAAGCATACAGTAGCGGTTTGGGTGGATTTAGAGAAGGCATTTGACAAGGTGTGGAAAGAGGCACTTAAAGTCAAGCTACGAAGAAGTGAAGTTTGTGGGAAAATGTACATATGGATCAGCCACTACCTCGAAAACAGAACAGCCAGAGTTCAAGTACAAGGGCAGATGAGTAAAAAGGTGACACTTGAGCAGGGAGTACCCCAAGGGGGAGTACTGTCACCCGCACTTTTCCTGGTGTATATAAACAACATCACAGAGAATATACCAAGAAGATTCCACAGCTCCATGTTTGCAGACGATCTGGCTATGTGGACCTCTGAAACAAATCTCACCATAGAAAAAAAAACTCATGCAGCAGGCCCTAACATCGCTAGAGGAGTGGGCGAACTCATGGCTGGTCAAAAAAAACAAGGAAAAAAACAACATGTACGATATTCTCGCTTTCAAACAAACCCCATAACACCAAAATAAGTCTTAACGGCAAATATCTGCGGCCAAACGATAACCCAAACTACCTGGGAGTCACATTTGATCGGCGCATGACATGGAAAAGTCCGATCGAGAGAAACCGAATGAGAGCCAGAGAAAGAATGGCAATCATGAGGAAACTTGCTGGCACAAGCTGGGGAGCAGACGAAAGTATACTAAAGAAGCTGTACACTGGAAGAGTGAGACCAGTTCTTGAGTATGGCATTGCGGCATGGACAACAGCAGCAAAGACGAACTTTGATAAAATTAGCAAACTTCAAAACCAAGCCATGGGAGTTATAACAGGAGGCATGAAGTCAACGCCAATTGCAGAACTCGAAAAGATTACAAATCTGCAATCCATTACCGACAGAAGAGACTACAGAGCCCAGCTGTAATCAGAGAAACTCAGAAGACTGACAGACCATCCAATGCACCAGAGACTAAACAATTTCGGAAATGGGAAACTAAAGTGAAGAAACTTTGCAGAAATAGCCAAAGCAAAGATGCACGAAAAGCCCATGAACGCACTAACACCAAAGCCCATATCTACTGTACGAAAACCTAACTGGAGGCAGGATATATTTCCAGATGTGGTAGAAAATATACCAGGTATTGGAAACAAAAACTGCCAGTCTGAAAAAGAAAGAAGAGATACTACCCTGAGTTATATAACGGAAAACTACCCAAGCATGGACTAGACCCATACATACACCGACGGTTCCGTAACAAATACAAAACAGAACGGAGGGGCAGGAGCATTTCGGAACCTACCAAATGGCAGAAAAATAACACTCATTCGCTACTGGAAAATACACAAGCAATTTCAGAGCAGAGGCACTGAGGTCGGCAGTAGAAGAAATGGTGACAGGTAAAAGGAATGAAAGCCACATAGTCCTGCTAACAGATGCTCTGGCCGTAGTCACAGCACTGAAAAGCCAGAAAAATACTGAACTTAATGATTTAAGAGCAGTACTCTGTCAACTATGCCAGCAGGCCGCACCAAAAAGGGTAGTGGTGCAGTGGGTTCCATCTCACTGCAACATCCAAGCCAACGAGGAGGCAGACAGACCGGCAAAAGAAAGTGCAAAACTACCACAACCAGATACTAGTATGACATACGAAGAGTCAAAACGGCTTATTAGAGCTAGATACATGACCAAATGGGAAACCGAACATACTGGCTACACTATAAACGATGCCTATTACCAGTTGAACAGAAGAGAGCAGGTCGTGGTCTTCAGACTTCGCACTGGCCACAATAGACTGAGGTACCACCTATTCAACAAATTGAAGATAGGTGGTACCAACGAATGCCGGTGTGGTACCGGGAAAATGACCGCTGAGCATTTGCTGCAAAACTGCCCGACATACGAGGATCAGAGAGAGCAGATGTGGCCATCACCAGTGGCAACACTAGACAAGCTCTATGGCAGTGTCGACAGCCTCAGGATGACGGCTGTTTTTTTCGAAAAAATAATGGTTACTGTCTGACTGCGTTCGATGAAGAAGAAGAAGAAGAAGGAAACAAGAACAGCAAGACTCAAAAAGAAAGAAGAGACGTAACCCTGAGGTACAAATCGAAAAACTACCTAAGCATGGACTGGACACATGCATACACCGACGGTTCTGTAACAAACACAACACAGAATGGAGAGGCAGGGGTATTCCTGAGCCTGCCAAATGGTAGAAAAATAACACTGTCAGTGGCAACTGGTAAATACTCAAGCAATTTCAGAGCGGAGGCAGAGGCACTGAGGGCTGCAGCAGAAGCAATGCTGACAGGCAAAAGAAATGAGAGCCAGATTGTCCTGTTTACAGATGCCCTGGCCGTAGTCACAGCACTAAAAAGCCAGAAAAATACTGAACAATGATTTCAGAGCAGTACTCTGTCAACTATGCCAGCAGACCACACCAAAAAGAGTAGTGGTACAGTGGGTTCCATCCCATTGTAACATCCAAGGCAACGAAGAGGCAGACAGACTGGCAAAAGAAGGTGCAAGACTACCACAACCAGATTCTAGTGTGGCCTACGAAGAGTCCAAAAGGCTCATTAGAGCCAGATACATGACCAAATGGGAAACAGAACATACTGGCTACACAAAAAATGATGCCTATTACCAATTGAACAGAAGAGAGCAGGTCGTGGTCTTCAGAATCCGCACAGGCCACAACAGACTGAGGTACCACCTATTCAATAAACTGAAGATAGGTGGCACAGTGATATCTCTAGTAGCGATGCACCGAATAGGGGTGTTAAATATTCGACCGAATTCAAATGCGAATTGCGCGTGGTTGTTGGACATAACAAGTTGTGTACTACCACATTGCCTATGATAATTATGCAAACAGAAACAAAATATATGAAGTTCGATGCGGTACATCGTTATGAACATGGAGCAAATTTTTTTCAACTATTTATTGCTACGACCTATACTATTTGGCATAGCTTTAGATTGGATAATGAAACAATATGCCCATGATAAGGATTTAGGCATAGAATGAACAGATAGCATGACCTTAGACGAACTTGATTTTGTAGATGACCTAGCGCTACTAAGCACCGCTAAGGGGGAAAAAAAACAAGAAAATATAGATAGACTATGTCTATGGTCGGAACAGACAGGACTTCAAGTAAACGCATCAAAGACGAAAATCATGGCTTCTACAAATACAACGGTTGATATCAAGCTACAGGGGAAATCTCTACAAAATGTCCGACACTATACATACCTGGGAAGCAAAATGACACAAGATGGAGATGCCACGAAAGAAATTTCCACTAGAATTGCTTTGGCCGGGTGCGCCTTTAATTAGCTCATCAGCATCTGGAAACCAACGACACTGAGCAAACATACCAAGCTTAGACTTTTCAACTCAATCGTAATATCAGTCCTGACATATGGACGTGAAAGCTGGAAGACAACAAAAGCGCAGGAAAGCTAATTAAATATCTTTGAAAATAAATGCTCAAGAAAATTATTGAATATTCGCAAGGACCAGTTCATAACTAATGACTCGATAAGAACAGAGACAAACCAACTTTACGTGTCGACCATCACCCGGTAAAAAAACGATAGACATACATCGGACATGTCTTAGAATGAACAACAACCGTCTTCCATTACAAGCACTCGAATGGACACCGGAGGGCGTTCGGAAAAGAGGGAGACCCAAGGAAACACTCAGAAGAACAATTATTCGAGAGGGCTCAACTATGGGCCTAAGCATCATACAAGATCTAAAAACAATGGCGTCACACCGTTTCAATTGGAGATCATTTGTTTCTGCCTTATGCACCGTATTTGGCGTGCAAAGAATATAGATAAATAGATAGAAACACTTAACATTTTATAAACACTTTTCAAAAGTCATTGCTGCGTAAAACATGCATTCGTTTCAAAAAATATTATTCTCTCAAGATTCTCTAATAAAAGACCATATATGTTGTTTGAAAATGTGTTGATGGCAGTGCGGAACATACGTTATCTTAGCTGGAGCCGTGACTGATATTGCTGAGCACAGGAGCCGAGAACAGGAGACCTATCAGTACCCTTTAGCACACAATGCTTATTCAGAAACATGTTCAGCTGAACCTCAATAAGGTTTGAGGTTCTGGTTTCTGGCTGGTTGTTGCATGTTGCACAGAACCCCACAGGGGTTCGTTCGTTCTCAAACTCCTGCTACCAAACCCTGAGAGGGCTTAAGTAGCAGAAATTAGTCCAGAGAACGGATTGCGTTGTGTCGTAGTTTACAGCTTGACTGCGATATTTGCACCTTTCGGTCCAACACATCCGACCTCAGCAAGCATTTTTTAGTACCGGGTTAGCATTCCCTCTTCGATCCCTTCTCCTGAGCTGCAGGGGTCAGCGACCCATAGCTGACTGCTAGCGTCAGGTCCAACGAACCAGAGCTGCCAAGACCCTTCTACACCTCCACGCGGTGTGCTGGATAACAGGCTGCAGCAGGGCAGACTGGATAAGGAGAAGGGATCGAAGAGGGAATGCTAACCCGGTACTCAAAAAATGCTTGCTGAAGTCGGATGTGTTGGACCGAAAGGTGCAAATATCGCAGTCAAGCTATAAACTACAACACAACGCATTCCGTTCTCTGGACTACATTCTGCTACTTAAGCTCTTTCAGTGCTTGGTAGCGGGAGATTGAGAACGAACGAAGCCAAGCCAAGCCAAATCCTGCAGAAACAATTCCTAACAAAACAGACCAGAAATCCAATGTTGCAAAGCTGATATAAATTATGCAAACGTCTTTTTTTTTTTTTTAATTCTGTCATCGCATATTCCCTACTACAGATACAGCAGATAACCTGAATGGCTGGCAACATAACTGATAACCATACATTTGTAATGATATCATGCGAGATATGTTGAAAAGGTTTCAGTAATGTCACAACGCAATACATAAAATTACACTATAAATTACTCATCGCATACAGTCGTGTATCACATTAATTCGCAATAATTAAAACTGACAGTATTCCAACTTTGTGGGTGTACAATTATCAGGCGCCCTTTGACCTATTCGTATTAGGGTACTATTCGACTGAATGCGGATAGTCTATAAAATGCATTATTCGGCAGTGAGTCAAATATGAATGGGTTATTTGGTGCATCCCTAACCTTTAGCATGGCATTCAACAACCAGCAATATGGGACCAAATTACCTTTACCTTCAGCTACTTGGTAGCAGACATACAGCTGCATGTTTTGGGTGCAAACAGCAACATTCTAAACACGTATATACTGACACGGTCAGGCCAGGACTCGAATACGGCATCCAAAACAAACCCAGAACGCCTAAGTAAAATTAAAAACTTGGGTTTAATGATAATAACGGGAGGAATGAAGACCACACCAATCCAGACAATGGAAACATATATAAATATAAGACCACACTAATTCAGACAAAGGAAACATATACAAATATAAGACCACACCAATCCAGGCAATGGAAACATATACAAATATAAGACCACACCAATCCAGACATTGGAAACATATACAAATATAAGACCACACCAATCCAGACATTGGAAACATATTCAAATTTAAGACAAGACATTGGAAACATATACAAATATAAGACCACACCAATCCAGACATTGGAAACATATTCAAATTTAAGACAAGACATTGGAAACATATACAAATATAAGACCCCTAAATTCCAGATGAGAGCAAAAAGTGCTGACATATAGCAGAAATAGAAATGCTTATAAACTATGAAGAGTCAAGCTTCGACATAAAAAATATCACAATAAGTACAGAGATCCCAGGAATCAAAAAGAAAAGACCAATACAGTGTCCAAAAGCTAAAAACGTTGGCACAAGCGATGATTGAGGAGAAATATAATGCCAAGGAATGGACACATGTGTTTACAGATGGTTCAGCGAAGGGATAGCCCGGAACGGGGAAGGAAGCATATTCATTAGACACAAAAGTGGAAATATAACAGAAGAGGCCTTCCCATCAGAGAAGTCACCCACAAATGTCAGAACAGAATCAATGGCCTTCCTGTGAGCTCTGAGAATACTTGAGACAGAAAGGTAACTACCAACAAAAATAATTATCTTCTGCAGACTGCAGATTTCTAATACAGGCAACACAGAAAACAAACAACGAACCGCTGTTATCAAAAATCATAGCAGAACTATGAAAACTCCAGAGATCTTCCCCAATAGCGCTCCAATGGCTACCTTCCCACTGCGGAATCACAGGAAACGAGAACACCGACGATGTAGCTAAAGATGACAGTAAAAATACACAATTTAATAATCGAGTACCACATAGAGAGATCAAGAACATCATCAGAAATCAGTATATACACAAATGAAGAGAAGACAGAAACATAGGCAATACATCAGAACCAATTTACCAACTCAAAAGAAACCAACAGACTACCTTATTTCGCATGAGAACTGGTCACTGCATACTACTGGACTTTATACCGACTTAAGATCTCACACACCAATGAATTCCCTTCTGGAACAGGGGACCAGAATCCTGAACACATTCTACAGGACATCTATATGGACATGAGACAGACCTGACCAGAGGATACGGAGCTGAGACAGAAGCTGTGAGGTAGCCGCTCCGACCTGGTAAAGACTTCAGACTTCATCATGGATACTGGCCTGCATATATAGCATGACCAAAGATTCTGAACGCAAAAGAATAAGAGCTGCCTGTTTGAATACCTGGATTCCAAGTATTCCAAATAAGCACCAGATTACACGTGAACAAAATGACGACACAGCCTACGTTACCACCAACATGTTTTCATCGGGACTTGAGATAAATACAAACTAATCAGACAAAATAATATGACATGCCCACTTACCACAGACAATTTGTGCCGCTCTATGTACTTCCACTTACGAAGGGGGCATTAAACAAAGTGAAACACGTGCAGTTAGACTAGTCCCGCCGTCTTGTGTGGATCGTCTTACTGATCTCAAATCTGGCAACAGCTGAGACTGAGACGCGTCGCCCTCCATCACGTGTGACTATGACGACATGATCATTGTATCGATCAATGAGACTGCTTGCTAGACAATTAGAACTCCGTGGATACTCGTGAACGGTTGATGTGAGATTAGCCAACATTGTTTGTTATTGTTGTTGTTTGTTTGTTATAAACTGTAACATTATTTTCGGAAGAGTATGCTGATTTCAACCTCAGACAGTTTTTATGCTTATATTATCAATTATTCCCCATCGCAAGCCATGCTGGCGACAGCGTCGGGATATAGATATTTGTTGTTGTTGCGAATAGTCTGAGGCAGTAGTTCTCAAACTGTTTCAGTTCATGGCGGTCTTAGTGTACTAAGATTTGTTTCACTGCGGTTAAAGACCTAACGCCCTTTTCAGTTAGCACAAATGAGTAAACTTAAAATAACAAAAGTCAGAACATAAGTGCGCAGTTGGGTGAGGTTAGGTTGGTTAACTTAACAAAGTTAATGAAATACGTATTTCAAATTCACAAACATTTTTTTTAATGTATTAAATAAGTTATAATTAAATAATAAAACCCCATGGATCGTGTTACATGGAGGGGCATGATTAAGCATGGAATACAGTCAAAGGAGAAACTGATTGCTGATAGGCTAAAGACTCAGAGTTTAAGAAGACACGCCACACCATGTGATGCCGCAAACGGTCTGGATTTTTCTTGCACGCACTATGGAAGACGCTTCTCTGCTCGGATTAGTCTTATGAGTCACATTCGTTACCGTCATGGACTGTAGTTGCATACCTTTTCAAAGCACAATTACTATCGTCTGACAAGACGGAAAGATGTAATGATTAAATAAGAACATATTTTGAAGAATCAGTCAATTAATTAGAGCTACGGGTGAGCCCGTTTGAGAACAGCTTCACTGTATATCTTCTTAGATCTTGGAATCAAGCTGGACACAGTCACCCACATTTCCTGTTCCACGTTGATTATCGCACGATACCTGCTTTTCTTCACAGCGACCGCTGGAAGAACAGACTAACGTCTGGTCAGGCAAAAACATACTGATCGGACAATGTTAGTCCGGGTCTCGTGAAATATACTAACCAAGACCCCTCATCTCAATTGCACGTAGTTTTCCTTGGAGAAAGGCTGTTTCTTGATAGTATGGCTAAAGTGGGGGAATCCACGCGATCTCCGTAGTAGCGAGTGACACGCAGGTGAAATCATGCAAGGCACAACCAACCTGGATGACCACGGTCCACCTTCATTAGCACGCTCTGGGTGTGAGCAATGCTACTGCAACTCAAGAAATTTGCGGGCGCACATCCGTAAACTTAATCACTGTGGACACTTTAACAGCAATCACGGAGTCTGACGAAAACCCAGCTTCGCACAAATATGGCGTCACAAATGGATTCGCTGAGGTTGACAACAAGACAGCGGATATTCATCTTTTACAGCTGTCCAAAAGTCAATTTCATACTGCCAAATGTTTTCTCTACAACGGACAGTCATTAAGTAACAGCAATTTTATTATAAAGTACATGTAAAAGTAAATCTTATTTCAAGACACAAAATGGCTCATTATCAATATTCCATTTAGAGATTGTGACGATCGAGCAGTATGTGCATGTGCAATATAGCGTACAACTTGACCGCTCTACTCTCGATTTACACCGTGAAAGAACAAAGATGCGCTATTTGTTGTTGTTTTTGTTTGTTCGTGGTCAGAGAGTATGAAACCTTCCTAAATCTACAGAAGAATGAACGTTCAGTATGAACTCAGTTGTTGAGTCAGAGGAGAGTTTATGAATGGGTAGAAAGATTTCAGAACGGAAGACAGAACGTTATTGATGAACCCCAGCATGGGAGACCAGCAAGCATGGCGACTTACACAGTGAAACAGCAGATCGACCAGCTAGTTCGTGGCATCAGGCGAGTCACTATTGATGAAATAGCGGTAGATTTCAGCATGAGTCAAGGCGCTGCGCACAAAATTGTCCACTTTGACCTCGGTTATGGAAAAGTGTGTAGTAGATGGGCCCCCAAGTTAGCTGTTCAATTATCACAAGCGTTCTCGACAGACAATTGGTCATGAGCATTTGGACCGTCATGCTCGTGATGAAGGATATGTTTCTCTCCATCCAATTGCAAGATGAGACGAGTGATGTGCACCGTTACGAACCAGAGAGTAAATGACGGACGAAGCAATGGAAACTCGTTGTCTCCGGCTAGGAAAAAATAATAATTTAAAAACAGACTTCCACTGCGAAAGTCATGATGACCATCTTTTGGGATGTTAATGGACCAATTTCGGCGCATTTCCAGGAAAGGGCTGAAGCGATGACCAGTGCTCGATACAGTGACAGGCTAGTGAACCGCTTGGAGCCCGTGGTACGATCGAAACGCCGGGGACCTCTCTCAAAAGGAGAATGGCTGCTGCAAGACAACGCCTGACCATATATGGCTGCGCATGCAGTGGATACAGTTCGTGCTCTCAAATTTGAAGTCTTAAAATATCCAGCTTACAGTCCTGACTTCTCGCGATCGGACTTTGGACTACAAGAACATTTGCGCGGTCAGAAGTTTGTTGATGACAACAAGGTAATGGAGGCGGTGCAAAATTGGTTATAGGTCACACCAAAAAACTTTTTTGTTCTAGAGAGCATCCACAACTTAGATGACATCCACAACTTAGACGACATCTACAACCTAGAGGGCATCCACAACCTAGAGGGCATCCACAACCTAGCGGGCATCCACAACCTAGAGCACATCCACAACCTAGCGGGCATCCACAACCTAGAGGACAACCACAACCAAGAGGTCATCCACAACCTAGAGGGCATCCACAACCTAGAGGTCATCCACAACCTAGAGGTCATCCACAACCTACAGGGCATCCACAACCTAGAGGGCATCCACAACCTAGAGGGCATCCACAACATAGAGGTCATCCACAACCTACAGGGCATCCACAACCTACAGGGCATCCACAACCTAGAGGGCATCCACAACCTAGAGGTCATCCACAACCTACAGGGCATCCACAACCTAGAGGTCATCCACAACCTAGAGGTCATCCACAACCTAGAGGGCAAGAGGTTAAAGTGTGATACCAGACACGGGGACACTATGTCGATAACTAAGACACGACAAATGCCTGGTTCATATTCATGTAAAAATGTTATTCATAAAATTGATATTTCTCAATGAGTGTCCCTCGTAGTATATTGTCGCAGAAACATCAATACGATTGTCTTCTTCTACAGAAGTAAATTGAGATGGAGCTTTGGACCTGAACGGGCCTTGAATTCATGCGAAAGTGTCGATATTATCTTCTTGAATGAATTTCTTAAACCAGTTGATAAACTGTGGCGTACAGTGGCAATTAAATGTCTTTCCTATTTTCGTATTATTGACGGTCCGAGTCTACATCCACGTCGGCTAAGTGTCAGTTCAGTGGAAATATTGGAATATTTCGCATCAACCTTGTAAACCATCAACAGACCAGTGCCAAATATGTTATCAGTTGTGGATTACTCTCACAACTAACTTCACGAATTATCAACATTGCTGAGAATGAGCAGGAACAATATTAGAAAGATAGACTAGGAAAAGGACTAAGGGGTAGTAATAGATCAAACAGGTAAAGTGAAAAAGGCAAATGCAATGTTAGGTATAATAAAAAGAAGTATTAAACATAGGAGCAAGAAAGTGATAATCAAACTGTATAAAGCATTAGTTAGACCTAGATTAGAGTACTGTGTACAAGTGTGGAGTCCTTATCATAGAAAGGGTGCTGAAAAGGATACAAAAAGAGCGACAAAGCCGACAGTGGGATTCTAGAATTACAGTTTTGAGGAAAGAAAAAGCGGCCCACAATGTCTAGAAAAGAGAAGAATTCGAGGTGATTTAATACAGGTTTATAAGATAATCTTCTTCTTCTTCTTCTTCTTCGTACGCTGTCAGATGTCAACCTGTATTTTTTCGAAAAAAGCAGCTGTCATCCTGAGGCTGTCGACACTGCCATAGAGCTTGTCTAGTGTTGCCACTGGTGATGGTCACATGTGCTTTCCCTGGTTCTCGTATTTCGGGCAGTTTTGCAGCAGATGTTCAGCGGTCATTTTTCCGGTACCACAACTGCATTCGTCAGTGCCACCTATCTTCAGTTTATTGAATAGGTGGTACCTCAGTCTGTTATGGCCTGTGCGGAGTCTGAAGACCAGGACCTGCTCTCTTCAGTTCAATTGGTAATAGGCATCGTTTTTTGTGTAGCCAGTATGTTCTGTTTCCCATTTGGTCATGTATCTGGCCCTAATAAGCCTTTTTGACTCTTCGTATGTCACACTAGAATCTGGTTGTAGTAGTCTTGCACCTTATTTTGCCAGTCTGTCTGCCTCCTCGTTGCCTTGGATGTTACAGTGGGATGGAACCCACTGTGCCACTACTCTTTTTAGTGCGGTTGCTGGCATAGTTGACAGAGTACTGCTCTTAAATCATTAAGTTCAGTATTTTTCTGGCTTTTTAGTGCTGTGACTACGGCCAGGGCATCTGTAAGCAGGACTATCTGGCTTTCATTTCTTTTGCCTGTCAGCATTGCTTCTGCTGCAGCCCTCAGTGCCTCTGCCTCCGCTCTGAAATTGCTTGAGTATTTTCCAGTTGCCACTGACAGTGTTTATAAGATAATCAAAGGAACGGATAAATTAGACTATAACAAGTTTTTCAAAATACAACCACCTACAAGAACAAGAGGGCAGAGCTACAAATTAACTAAAGAAAGGTCCAGATTTAGATATTAGGAAATATTTTTTTAGACAGAGAGTGGTGAATGCTTGAATTGCATTTGTCACCGGAAGTAGTGGAAGCAAGGACAATTAATGTATTTAAGAATAGATTTGATGCGCTTAGCTTTTAGAGCAAGGTGATGTAAATGAAACTGGTTGTATACAGACTGCAGAGTCTTCTAAACCAGTACAAAGACGTTGAGTTAAGTTAAGCTAAGTAGTTGTATCACTTAGCAACGAGTATTCTCCATACAACATTTGAGACGTCCATTGCAGTCAGCTCAGATGGTTCCATTGGAACTTTAATAATTAGCTAACACTGCGGTCTTGGAACCTCAAAATGATACGAGACAGACGAAGGGTACATGAAAGGGGGGAACATCTTCCTATTATTTTTTTTAAAACTAAATTTGCTGTTTGTTTTATATTGTACAGTTCGACTTACGAGTAATATGGCACATAATTAAATTATATCAAGTCAATATATATATATATCGTTGAAAGTATTATTTTCTTATATTTATAACTTACTGATCACTCTAATATGATCATGTTTATCAGGCCGTTCTTGAAAACTATTTCCATAGTTTCTCCGTGATAAAAAAGCTGATGAGAAAGGATGTGTTGCAAAGATGGCCGTCCAATTTCTGTATAATTACATAGATAAAATAAGTGGTCGATCGAAAAATCCAGATATCTCGTAAACAATGAACCACTGCTCAAATCGATGGGATCTAATGGCCAGGCTGATAATGTTTGGTCAAACATGGCAGGATTAGATTTAAACCAATCTGAACGCACGCACAACAAGACAAGCCGTCTCATACAGACGTTACGTAACAGACCAACCATAGATCATTGCGCACGTCTATTGACCATCGATCATCAATAACCGTTATGCGATGTTTGTGGAACCGACATTAAAGCATTCCAGGCTGTGGGCTTTGCACTGTATGCTTTCAGAAGTCAGTTTCAACAGCCTGAGAGGGGTGTATATTTATCATGATGGTTCTTCTAGGTCGCTGGTGGTACATAATGCGGATTCAAACTTTTTAAGTTTACGTAATGCTGATTTGTCAACTGTAGTACCATCGTTAATATGGCTTGCCTTGGCTTGGCTTCGTTCGTTCTCAATCTCCCGCTACCAAACCATGAAAGGGCTTAAGTAGCAGAATGTAGTCCAGAGAACGGAATGCGTTGTGTCGTAGTTTACAGCTTGACTGTGATATTTGCATATTTCGGTCCAACACATACGACTTCAGCAAGCATTTTTTTAGTACCGGGTTAGCATTCCTTCTTCGATCCCTTCTCCTTAGCCAGTCTGCCCTGCTGCAGCCTGTTATCCAGGATCACCGCGTGGAGGTGTAGAAGGATCTTGGCAGCTCTGGTTCGCTGGGCCTGACGCTAGCAGTCAGCTATAGGTCGCTGACCACTGCAGCTCATGCGCTGCTCAGCATCTTGATCCCCATCGTTAATATAATGTTACGGGATGTGCTCTCGGGATGTGAGGAAAACGACCCGCCACACAAAGCCCTTTTCAGGGCGAGCAAAAAGTAAAGCTACTTATTGTCGGTATTCATCAACAAAATAAGGAAGTCTCTAACAACTTCATTCCCCGACAGTAGTGTAACTACTATGGGACAAACCTTTACTGGTCTCAAACAACTTCATTCCCCGACAGTAGTGTAACTACTATGGGACAAACCTTTACTGAAGTCTCTAACAACTTCATTCCCCGACAGAAGTGCAACTACTAAGGAACAAACCTTTACTGAAGTCTCTAACAACTTTATTCCCCGACAGAAGTGTAACTACTATGGACAAACCTTTACTGAAGTCTCTAACAACTTCATTCCCCGACAGAAGTGTAACTACTATAGGACAAACCTTTACTGGTCTATAACAACTTTATTCTCCGACAGAAGTGTAACTACTATGGACAAACCTTTACTGAAGTCTCAAACAACTTCATTCCCCGACAGAAGTGTAACTACTATGGGACAAACCTTAACTCCGATTGGCAAATACGTCCAATACTAGATTTGAATTTACCCTATCCAGTGGATGAGACATCCTGAATCCATTTGTTTGCTGGTTGGTTTTGTTGGCAATTGTCTACCGGTGTTCATTGTTTGTCTACCTGCACAATCAGCCATTTAAGGCCTGTACGATCGGTCTCCGCTTGATGATAGGAAGGCTAGGAAGTAATTGAGTCTATAAATATGTCTGGATCAAACTAGGCCTATATTCCACAGTTGCTAGTGTTGTATGACTTAAGACTAGCGAACTTGTCATATACATTTTAAATAGTGTGTTCCGTTGGTCTAGTACCTTAACTCTCTCCCCCCCCCCCCTCTCTTTCTCTCTCTCTCTCTCTCACTCCCGCTCTCTTATGGCAAGGCGCTTCCGTCACCGGTTGGTCCCATGTTCAATTCCGATCTGCCCTGTCTTTTATGTTGTTCGTTAAACATTTTACTAAGAGTGCAGATAAATCCGTATCTTATCGTTGTCACTAACAAACATTCTTTATTTACAAGCAACATCCCGACTTTCTCTATTCTAGTCGCATGTCTCGACCTTCCTGGAAGGAAACAATGGTCAACGTGTTACAAGCTAAACGATGGGGAACTGAGACGCTAGTCTGGTCAGGCACAACATACTGATCAGACATGTTAGTCAGGGTCAGACACAACATACTGATCAGACATGTTAGTCAGAGTCAGACACAACATACTTATCAGACATGTTAGTCAGGGTCAGACACAACATACTGATCAGACATGTTAGTCAGGGTCAGACACAACATACTGATCATACATGTTTGTCAGGGTCAGACACAACATACTGATCATACATGTTAGTCAGGGTCAGACACAACATACTGATCAGACATGTTAGTCAGGGTCAGGCACAACATACTGATCAGACATGTTAGTCAGGGTCAGATACAACATACTGATCAGACATATTAGTCACGGTTAGGCACAACATGCTGATCAGACATGTTAGTCAGGGTTAGGCACAACATACTGATCAGACATGTTAGTTAGGGTCAGGCACAACATACTGATCAGACATATTAGTCAGGGTCAGATACAACATACTGATCAGACATGTTAGTCAGGGTCAGATACAACATACTGATCAAACATATTAGTCAGGGTTAGGCACAACATACTGATCAGACATGTTAGTCAGGGTCAGACACAACATACTGATCAGACATATTAGTCAAGGTCAGGCACAACATACTGATCAGACATGTTAGTCAGGGTCAGGTATAATATACTAATCAGACATGTTAGTCACGGTCAGGCATAAGATACTGATCAGACATGTTAGTCAAACGAAAGACCCCCACCTCGACTTCCTCGCATTTCTCCTGGAAACAGACTGTTCTTCTTGGCAGTCTGGCTGAAGAGGTGGGAGATCGACGTAATCCCTGTAGTAGTGACCGGCACGCAGATGAAGCCAATCGTAGCACAACCGCCTGGAGCACCCCTGTCTACCTTCACCAGCACGTTCGGGAAGTGAAGAAAGCTACTGACACCGGCCACAAAACATCTTACCCATTGTAGACATTCCCTACATCAACACCCGGGCAATAAGCTGACGTTATCATTGTTTTAAAATGACCGTCCTGCGTCACGCTCAGCGAATCTACATGTTGTGTTTCTGTTCATGTATCACGACGCAATTTACAAGGTAATTGACCAATTCTCAGTTTAGGAGAAACCGTTATATAACAGTTACGCGATGTTATGTTATGTGTGTTTGCCTCAGTTTGGCCAGGTATGCCTCTTTCGACGACAGCTGAAGTCATTTTGGAAATATTTGGACAAAATACGAGGAGCCAAAAAGTGACCTTAATATTCTATTTGACTTTGTATTGCCAAATTATGGTTATTTTGTAACTCCCTCTCGTAATATGGTAAGTGCCTGGAAGCAAAGCCGGTGATCATAACGAAAATTGACAAGCGTCTGGATTTCTGATGAGAAGACGGGAGAGACAGTGAATGAGAGAGTGTAAGAGAGGGAGAGAGAACGGAGTGAGTGTGTTTCCACACCATGTCTGGCATCATTCTAGCACTTGTCTGTATTGATTTCATTTGAGCTCACGCGGCTATGTCCCCGAAGGTGTATCAATTCCAGAACGTGTCTGAAAGAATGGGCAGACAGAATGTTGTGCGTATTTCAAGATGTGGTTGTATGTGCTTGCTACACTCTTCCTGTGAGTATGTAGGCCAGAACTTTGCATTGTCCTCTTATCTGAGCACTGGCAATCCCCGAGACCTCTTAAACCGCTCTCCGTCGCTTCAAGGGGATTGTTGATTCCCCTACCTTGGATCGTTGATTCCCCTACCTTGGATTGTTGATTCCCCTACCTTGGATCGTTGATTCCCCTACCTTGGATCGTTGATTCCCTTCCTTGGATCGTTGATTCCCCTACCTTGGATCGTTGACATCTTTTAATGGGAACTGGCAACCGTTGATTTATTCAACTGTCGGCCATTTGTTGATATATGTATATGTGGGTGTGTGTGGGCAGAGGATTGTGAACCAGAGGTTTGTGAACCCGAAGTTTATGAACCAGAGGTTTGTTAACAAAGGGTTTGTGAACCCGAGGTTTTCCCAGGTGGCGGGGAATGCTAGGCGTGCCATCACTGCAGATGAGCCGAGAAAATAAAGGGAGCAAAGAGGTAACCTCACTCACATGCATATGCTACGTTCCTGGCAGGACGTGACGATCCTGAGACACAGTCACACTGGACTGCCTCTCTTCCGGGATAGTACAAACTAGTACATAGTCCATCATATCATATCATTGCCAAACCCTATAGACACGAGTGGGGAAGACTCGATAGTCCTGCAAGACAACTTCCCTAAGAGAGACAACTCTGACCAAAAACACCTGCTGCCTTGCAGTTAGACCGGGGACAGCCAAAGGCTAAGGAGGGCATCCCTACAGAAACGCCTGTTGAAATCGGATGCACTGAGCCACAGGCTTAACAAAATAAAACAGTGCAACGTATATCGCTGTAAACAGCGTACGATGAAGAAGAAGAAGAAAAACCCGAGGTTTGTGAGCCCAAAGTTTGTGAACCCAAAGTTTGTGAACCCGAGGTTTGTGAACCCGAGGTTTGTGAACCAGAGGTTTGTGAGCCCAAAGTTTGTGAACCCGAGGTTTGTGAACCCGAGGTTTGTGAACCCGAGGTTTGTGAACCAGAGGTTTGTGAACCCGATGTTTGTGAACACGAGTTTGTGAACCAGAGGTTTGTGAGCCCAAAGTTTGTGAACCCGAGGTTTGTGAACTAGAGGCTTGTGAACCAGAGGTTTGTGAACCCGATGTTTGTGAACCCGATGTTTGTGAACCAGAGGTTTGTGAACCCGAGGTTTGTGAACCCGATGTTTGTGAACCCGATGTTTGTGAACCAGAGGTTTGTGAACCCAAGGTTTGTGAACCCTAGGTTTGTGAACTCGATGTTTGTGAACCCCAAGCACGAGACTCAAATCACGTCGCGTTCGGTTAGACAGATCGGACATGTCGTGGGTATATTCATGGTATGACCGCTTCTCCCAGTTGGCTCAGCTGTAAATGGGTACCTGACGAAGCCCAGGGGTGAGAATTCGTATCCGACACTTGAGCTACGGAGTTCGTGCTCTGCTGTCTGCACTTTCAGCAATGAAAGGGAGAGAGCAAATATGAGGCGCCCATGTGCAATGAAGCCGGTCCTATCGGCCCTTTTTCATTATTATTCAAACTGTGGTTGTACGTTCTTGTTTCATTTCTCCTATTGCTATCTAGGCGAGAACTTCTCGTTGCGTATTCCTCTTAATGGGCTCCCCAACATCACTTCAAGGGCTTGTTACCTCAACTTCACGGGGTCTTTGACATCTCTTCAGGGACAGTGAGAATCGCTGATTTATTCAACGCTTATCTGTTATTATGTCGTTACGGGCTATGCAAACACAATAGACATTCTTTTAAACAGAACGCGTTCATTTTCCCCTTCACCCTTCTAATCTATCCATCCAATCCAATCTATCAATGTTCTTTCTGCGTCAAACATGTTGTACACGGCAGATCGCAATGCCTTCCGCGTAGATCTATGCCCCTTGTTGCAGTGCATGTATGTTGTTGAGGCATTTCACTGTGGCCTCTCAAGTGATAGGCCTGAGTGGTGTTTCTCTTGACCTGCCCCCTCTTTCTGGTTTCACTTGGTCCTCACATAATTGCTTTGACTGGACGTCTCTAAGGACATGTCCGATGTACGCTCAACATCTTTTCCTTATGATATCCTCTTCTTCTTCTTCCTCGTTCATCTTCAGACCTCAACTTGAATTACTCTAACGAAGGCAGCAGTCGACTCAAGGCTCTGTACGCTTCCGTACAGCTTCTCGTGGAAGGACACTCGCTGTTGCCAAATGCTACTTCTTTTGTCGGTATGCAGTGGACAGGACTGCGACATATTTTCTGCCTTCGTGGGGCTGTGCAGCAGGCACAAACGTCTGTAGTGCAAATCTTGAACTTGTTGTACAGATGACATCTCAGTCTGTTGTGACCTGTGCATAGCCGGAGAATTATCACCTGGTCTCGCCTGGAGAGTTGATGGTAGGCATCGCTTTCTGTGGCCAGAGTGGTCTTTTTTCCATTTTGCACTGTCCGTTGCCCTGATGAATGCTTTTGTCTCATTGTATGTGATTTCTGTATCACTCTGCTGCAGCATTCCTCCCTCTCTGGCGAGTCTGTCTGCCTCCTCGTTGCCTGGAATGTTGCAGTGGGCTGGTATCCACTGGACTGTGCTTTTTTTTAAGCACTGGGACAGGCCTTCCACCGAGTCTGCCAGAGCACTGAGCTCATTTTTGTGCTGGTTCTTGAGTGTCATTAACACTGCGAGGTGTTAATGATTATGATATGAGAAACATATTACTGCTTGGTCTCTTAAACTCTTTCCAGCCAATGTTAAATTTATTTCCAAGACAATTATTTTCAAATGCTTTCAGTCTATTTTTAAGAGTTTTGGTCATTTCCCAGCCTTTCACGTCTATATGTTAACACTGATATTGTGTTGGAGTTGAACAGCCTTAGTTTGGTGTATTTGCTCGGTTGTTTTAAATTTCAAGATACTTGTTAATTTGTTGAATGCAAATAAGGCCAATACCATTCGAAAGAAGTTGCTGTGTCGCCATTATGTTACATTTTGCTGCCTAAGTAGGTGAAATGATCTACCTTCTGTAATATATTTCCGTTCATTTAGCTATCAGTGACTTTGTTTGAGGCAGTAAAAATATTGTTGTGCTATTGCTGAAAACAGTACTGCCAGGAAATAGGACGGCAAACGTGACAGCGGAAAACAAAACTGTGAGTGTAATGATAACATCTAGAGAGGAATAAGAAAACGCTTGTCAAACTGCACCAAAATTGGGTTGAAAGAGTTGCGCACAAATGAGTTTCACCTTACACTGTGACATTAGAGTCTCGTTAGGCATGTTATCTTCACTGTGATAAGCACAAGGGCCAGCAACACAAAATGTTACAATTTGACGATTGACAGGAGCCTTTCAATACAACACCTACAGGCTTCCACGATGGTTAAACAGGGACCTTTCAATATAACACCTACAGGCTTCCACGATAGTTTAACAAGGACCTTTCAATAAAACACCTACAGGCTGTCACGATGCTTTAACAGGCACCTTTCAATACAACACCTACAGAGGTCACGATGCTTTAACAGGGACCTTTCAATACAACACCTACAGGCTTCCACGATGGTTTAACAAGGACCTTTCAATACAACACCTACAGGCTGTCACGATGCTTTAACAGGGACCTTTCAATACAACACCTACAGGCTTCCACGATGGTTTAACAGGGACCTTTCAAAACAATACCTACAGGCTTCCATGATGGTTTAACAGGGACCTTTCAATACAACACAATGCAGACTTTCACGATGGCTTAACAGGGACCTTTCAATACAACACCTACAGGCTTCCACGATAGTTTAACAGGACCCTTTCAATCCAACAACACAGACAGGTTTTTACGATGGTTTAACAGGGACCTTTCAATACAACACCTACAGGCTTTCCCGATGGTTGAACAGGGACCTTTCAATACAACACATACAGTCTTTTACCATGGTTTAACAGGGACTTTTCAATACAACACATGCAGACTTCCACGATGGTTGAACAGGGATCTTTCAATACAACACATACAGACTTACATGATGGTTGAACAGGGACCCTTCAAAACAACACAGATAGGCTTTCACGCTGGTTGAACAGAAACCTTTCAATACAACACATACACGCTTTCGTGATGGTTTAACGAGAACCTTTCAATACAACACGACCAGGCTTTCACGATGGTTTAACAGGAACCGCTCAACACAACACATACATGCTTTCGTGATGGTTTAACAGGAACCTTTCAATACAACACATAAACGCTTTCGTGGTGGTTTAACAGGAACCTTTCAATACAACACATAAACGCTTTCGTGATGGTTTAACAGGAACCTTTCAATACAACACATAAAC
Source organism: Ariolimax columbianus (assembly GCA_036924085.1). NCBI lineage: Eukaryota > Metazoa > Mollusca > Gastropoda > Stylommatophora > Arionidae > Ariolimax > Ariolimax columbianus. The sequence goes on along the minus strand of JAVGWX010000004.1, from coordinate 88,440,191 downwards.
GCTTTCGTGATGGTTTAACAGGAACCTTTCAATACAACACATAAACGCTTTCGTGATGGTTTAACAGGAACCTTTCAATACAACACATACACGCTTTCGTGATGGTTTAACAGGAACCTTTCAATACAACACATAAACGCTTTCGTGATGGTTTAACAGGAACCTTTCAATACAACACATAAACGCTTTCGTGATGGTTTAACAGGAACCTTTCAATACAACACATACACGCTTTCGTGATGGTTTAACAGGAACCTTTCAATACAACACATAAACGCTTTCGTGATGGTTTAACAGGAACCTTTCAATACAACACATAAACGCTTTCGTGATGGTTTAACAGGAACCTTTCAATACAACACATACACGCTTTCGTGATGGTTTAACAGGAACCTTTCAATACAACACATTAACGCTTTCGTGATGGTTTAACAGGAACCTTTCAATACAACACATAAACGCTTTCGTGATGGTTTAACAGGAACCTTTGAATACAACACAGACAGGCTGCCATGAAAAGACAAATGATAAGGATAGGCCAGAGTCTCATTACTACTACTACTACAATCTTGGTGTTTCATAGAGGCTCAAAGTAACAAACGCAGAGTTGTCTTCTTACACTCGCCTCACAGTTAGGTTAACTCTCCTCATTCACCGAAGGGTACAATGGCTTGCCTATGTTCGTCGGATGGCTGATTATCGGATCCCAAATGATATTCTGTATTAAGAACTGGCAGGTGGTAAAATAACAGTCAGTCAACCTCAGCTGAGGTTCAAAGATGTGTGTAAGCGCAACAAGAAGGCACCTGGCATTGAACTGAAGACAGAGCTGCAGACCAATCTGACTGGAGTTCTTGGCCAGTTACCTCAGACTGGGTAGAAAGAGGCTCTTGCAAAATGGGGAAGTGAACATTCGGAAGAGGCGCATCCGTTTTTTGTTAGGAAAATATGACTGATATCATGTTTTGATCGAGAAACAATCATATTTGATAAAGATCATTTGATAGCCAAGAACTAATCTAAATATAAGAACGTGCAAATCTGTTGTCCAATTTCTTGATGCAGTTTTTGATCCAGCAACTGAAGGCTTGTGGACTGACAGGCAATATTGTTTCTGCAGGCTCCCACTTTAAGAAACATGAGATTAAAATATGTTACACCCATTGTATGAATGTATGTATTAACATATTTAATATAAGTGGCGGGTTCGAAAGAATAGAACCACTGTAACCTCCCTGTATATTGAAAAGGACGACTAAACGATGATTGTGCAAGGGGCTAATCTCACCATGTAAAACATATTTTTACTTAAAACACAACTGTAAGAACGCACATAAATCCGCGGATACAAGAGCCATGTAAAATGAGCAGATGCAGTGATACGTCGACCTAACTTGGTATGGACGTTCTAGAAATAAAAATCCGGAACAAAGTTACAAATATAATACTGGATGAACAAAATTAAACAAAACTTCAGAGAAGAAAATCGTTTTCTATAAATATACCAAACCAGAAATATTTTAACAATCACACAAACATTGAATTAAGAATCTCAACAAGTGTTGAAGAAGCTGTAAGTGAACAGTTAATGAAATTATTTTGTGAACTTTAAATATATAAATTAAATAGTTACAAGGACACATTCACTAACAATCATTAACAACAACAGAGAACTAAGAACAGCAGGATGGAAGTATTGAAATCATTTGTTGCATCAAATAACATCGAAGGTTAAAACACAGTTAGGATACTGTTTTATGAAAGTACAAACCTTACTTTCTGACGAAGATATTCGGTATGAACGCTGTCAGCAACAAAATCAAACTGAAAACTGTTACATCGTTTCACATTTTATAATCTTGTCCACTGTGAAAAATTGGTATTCCGGAAGTAAGGACAGGTACTTTTTTCTGCCAAAGCTAAATACAATTTTTTTTAACGATTGCTAAAATTCAAGCCACTTAAGAGGCCACAACCCCCCATTGGGTCATGATCGGTTATTTGAGGGTCGCTATGTTGTATTTCTCTCTTTACTTAGTCACTCCTTTTCTACTCATGTGAGGGTGTGAGGTCTTGTATTGTATATACTTGCAGTGAAATCTGCTGACAAAAAGGTCATTGTCCTATCATGTTGCGTCTTTGCATGATGGAGCTGTCGCCTCTTTTTTTGCTATCATGCTGGCAATTTTTATGGCGGGAGTTTCAATACCTCTATCATTTTTGCCAAGACAGGGTCTAATAGTCTGGTATTTCCGATTTTTAAATTGAAAGGGGTTCCTTTGCCAGAACATCGTATACGTAGTTCATCGGAGTTTAATGTCCATCTCCAAAAAACTAGGCGCCGGTCTCCCCTTCATTGACACCAGACGAGGCTTGGGATTTAAACGCCCAACTGTTTCGTGTATTTGTTTTGATTTTCTTGACTATCTAGCCTCTTAACTCTCAAATAAAGCTATCTCCATACTGTATTTTTTAATAGATATATTAATATTGACAGTGACTGTAGAACTAAATGCCAAGGATAATTGAGAAATTAAACAGATTTAAATGCAGTTTATAAAAAGTTATGACTTGTTACATTTTTGCAAAACGGTGCTCCTTTCATTTTAGTTTCTCTATCACAATAGAAATGCATACTGGCATTCCACTTTATTGTCATTTCATTTATTTAAATGGCGCTGATTTTTCTAAATAAAACACTACTTCACTAGAGTTGCAGCTACTAAAAGGTTACGCAAAAAAGATGCCAAGAATGATTAACTAGCATAAAACCGATACAACAATGTTCACAAGTTCTGAATATTTAATTGCATATCATAAAACATTGTCAAATAAAATCACATCCTATGAAATTACACATTTCGGTAGGACAGTTGGCGTATTTCCCGGTTTAAAACACTGTACACTTACAATAAAATGTCACGTGTGCACGCCAGATAACTAATGTTTTTAAAAAAATATTAACACTTGACAAAATCCAAACAGGCAACATTGTTCATTGACCTGAAGTTGAAGGTGAATGCTATCAGATACTGCGTGTGGCGTAGGAGATAAAGTGTTAGAGACTTCAATCAATCAAAAACTTTTCATCTCCCTGTGGAACATATGTCTTCTGCAAATACACATCGTCCTCAAATGTTGACTTGTTCATATCTGTTGTAGTTGTTGTGGCTTAAAGTTGTTTACAGAGTGAAGCATTCAGCCCCATGTCCAACTCTCATTATTCGTCCCTATCGACATGCCTAGCAGGTTGCAGCGTCACTTTTCTTTGCTGCCATTTTCGGGTCTCACTTACATTTGGTCGAAGTATTAGACTTTATAATATTGGTACATAATTTTGTAGTCAGTCGAACCGATAGGGGTGCATAAAAGAACGAAGTAAAAGTACCTACTGGAACCATCAGTATTCGAAAGTTCCATAATTTTCCGAGTCTGATCACCAATGAGTTTGTTTGGAGTGCATTGACAGAACAGAACAGAAAATTGTGAGTGGTATAATGTTAATTAATATAGCGCTTAAGTCAATCCCAATAAGAACAAGAATGAGGCAGAGATGTTAACTATCGTCAAGCTTATTTTATGACACGAGAAGCTAAACTAGGAAAATGCGACATGAGTGTTTGATCAAGGGAGAATGGATATCTACCATCAAATGTACAAATGATCAAGAGACTATAGAAGGAACAGAGAATTCACTACAAAATTACCCCCCCCCCCCACCCACCCCCCACCCCCACCTCCTCCCCCTCCCTCCCAACACCAGCACCAACGATACATCAAAGGCATTTGATGTGAAAACAAACGCTAATAAAATAGAAGCGATGATAAAAGCCAAATAAATCCATATAATCAATAAAAGCATCATTGGTCGGGCCATTGGGCAAGTGCATAGGTTTTCATATTCTGGCTTCTTCTTCTTCTGCGTTCGTTCTCAATCTACCGCTAAGAGCCATGAAAAGGGCTTTGTGAGTAGTAGGATGTAATCCGGAGAACGGCATGCGTTGTGTCACTAGTTCACAGATTGACTGAGATATTTGCACCTTTCGGTCCGACACATCCGTCTTAGGCAGAATATTTTGGCAAGATTATTACAGAGGGTGTTCCTTGTCAGGACGAACTCAGAACTAGAATTGCAACAGCAACAAAAAAAAACAAGGCATTCCGTGACAAACAAAAGCCCCCACAGCTTTTGCCCCTCGAGGCTGGGAGCCCGGCACTGCTCCTCCTGCCCTGATTTTTCCCGGTTCCTGTGCCATAGCTGACACACTCCGTGTTCAGCAGGTAGGGTTGAGTTTTCTGTTTTGGGTTGTATCCTATAGCCTTTCCACCTCCTCCCGATGGTACCTGCAAGGCAGTAGGTTGGTTTGTCTACCGTGGTTTCCTTCCAGTAGCTAGAACATATAACGGCTCTTACCCGCTTGGTGTACCCGTCATAGAACACATGGGGTATTTCAGTGGGGAAAGCAGTGCAACCTGTTGTCCCATCCCATCCTGCTGGAATACACCGCCGGTTGGTCCACGACTGCTTATTCGACAAGTTATGATACCTGGCTTATATCGTAGCTGACGCTCCATATCTGGAGGTCGTTCCACTATCCGCCACCTGTGGGCGTGCCTGGTTGGGGTCGGTCGCCCCACTATCCGCCACCTGTGGACGTGCCTGGTTGGGGTCGGTCACCCCACTATCCACCACCTGTGGACGTGCCTGGTTGGGGTCGGTGGCCCCACTATCCTCCACCTGTGGACGTGCCTGGTTGGGGTCGGTCACCCCACTATCCGCCACCTGTGGACGTGCCTGGTTGTGGTCGGTCGCCCCACTATCCGCCACCTGTAGACGTGCCTGGTTGGGGTCGGTCGCCCCTGTCTTCCAGGCTTTGTCTACTATCAGCTCTGGTCTTGACCTCACCATAGTCTTAACAGTAGATCCACACATATCCCTGGAAATTTGCTGGCCTCTGTGTCTGCTTTATACAGTCAACCTATATCCATCAGTTCTGGATTAACCGTAGTCAGATTTGAGTCATTACCATTTACCCGTCACTCCAGATGGTGGAGCATAGTTCCAACATGTGGTTTAGTCTAGCCAGCTTTTATTTGATTGCAACGTGGTTGAGTAGCAGTGGATTTGTTTTCATGTGATGAGGTTGCTTGCCCCATGCACAACTTTCACTAGTCGCCCTGTATAAGTGTCTCACGAAAGCTATAGCTAGTCATTTAGCAGATACTGCTGTCAGGGATTAAGTGTTAGACACCGCTGTACTGGTTCTCGTCAGGGAGATCTTAGGTCTAGGGTAATCGTGACTCCCCAGGTTCTTCTTATTTGTTCTTCTACGTTTGTTCTCAATCTCTCACTACCAAACCCTAAACAGGGCTTTGCAGGTGGCAGGATGTAGTCCACAGAACGGAATGCATTGTGTCGCTAGTGTACAGCTTGACTGCGATATTTGCACCTTTCTGTCCTACATATCTGTCTTCGGTAGTCCACCAGGTTCAAATCATGTCATGCGAGGGAGAAATATTGCAGAAGTGAATGAGCTTACAGTAACCAGTGACTCAAAGCGGGATGTTTGCCTCAGGGTCAGTGAACCAGTGCTGCCTGTTTGCGTCAGGGTCAGCGAACTAGAACTGGCTTTGTGCGTCAGGGTCAGCGAACCAGAGATGGCTGTTTGCGTCATGGTCAACGAACCAGAGATGGCTGGTTGGATCAGAGTCAGCGAACCAGAGCTGGCTGTTTGAGTCAGGGTCAGCGAACCAGAGCTGGCTGTTTGAGTCAGGGTCAGCGAACCAGAGCGGACAGTGACCATATTCAGATTTGAAGTGGTCACCCTGGAAACCGTTTTGAAGCCACGACACAACGTCCGTCACAACGTCACTGTTCAGCAGGAGAGCCGAGGAAGAGGAAATTACGTCGTGCTCAAACCATGCATGTCGTTAGCTTGTTCATGGCCTTACTTCTCTCAGTCGACCCAGCTGTAAATGGGGGCCTGACGAAGTCCGGAAAGAAATTCGAAACTGAAGCGGGATTTGCGGAGTTCGTGCTCTTTAGTCGACACTTTCAATAATCAAAGAGACATAGCGCTTTTAGAGGCGCCTTAGTGCACTGAGGCTGAGCACTTATGGGGGCGCCTTAGTGTACTGAGGCTTAGCACTTATGGGAGCGTCCTCGTGCAATGACATCGGTTCTATGAGCAATTTGTCATTTTCATTTAGTTCTCATCTTGCTATCAGAAATCAGAGCAGAACTGGGAAAG